>CM056051.1:543605427-543832927 GCA_029574335.1 Rana kukunoris | reverse complement strand
ATTTGGTGGGACAATCTTTGGCTATGGAGATTAATTCTTCCATCTCAGCAATTTTTCCCACACGTTTGAGCCAGTCAGGAATGGTAGGGACACGTGTTGTTCCCCAGTAGATAGGTATACATAATTTGGCTGCGTTTACCAGGGGAGGTATTAGCATTTTGCAGTACTGGTGAATGGGCATGTCTGAGTGATGCAGGAGAAGCTGTGCTGCGGAGTGTTCTAAGGTGTACGTGGAAATTTGCGATATCAGTTCCCGGATTCGGGTCCAGAAAGGCTGAATCAAGGGGCAGGACCACCAGATATGCTCTAGAGTACCCGTACCGCCAGAGCATCTCCAACATTTGTCTGAGAGGGCGGGATTATATTTGTTAAGGATGACCGGGGTTCTATACTAGCGCATTAAGACTTTATAGTTGTTTTCTTGTATCGAGACATTGAGAGAGCCCTTATGAGTTATCGTGGATATGCGTTCCCATTGAGCCTCTGTCAGTTCTATCTGTAGGTCTTTTTCCCAGTTTAAGCAGGCTTTGTTATTCCTCAATGAGCTGTCTGAGGTGAGAATGTTGTGGATGGTGGATATCATATGGTGTTGTGGTGCAGAGCTAGAGACAAGCTGTTCGAACGGCGTGAGACGACGCGAGACAGAGGATATACGATCGGCTTCTTTTAGGAAATGTCTGATCTGGAAATATGCCCAGAGAGGAAAAGCAGTGTTGTCAGAATTGGCCTGTAAGGAAGAGCGATCCATAAAAGTGCCTGAATGGAAGAAGTGATGCGCTAGAACGTCTGAGTGTTGCCAGGTCTCTTTCAGAAAGTTTATGGACATACCCGGTGGGAATGCTGGGTTGAGCCTTAAAGGAGTGAGGGGGCCAGGGGACGAAGATAGGCGCAGCTTTCGGCAGGCATCTTTGAAGCAGCTAAGTGTCGGGGCAATGAGCGGGTGTGTTTTCAATGCTTCCGGGGTGTGTTTGGGAAGGGTCCAAGGCAAGGATCGTAGTGGCAGGGAGGAAAATGTGTGTTCAAGAGCAACCCAGTCTTTACTCTGGCCATGAATCGACCAATCAACAATTCTGGAGAGGTGGCAGGCCCAGTAGTAAACCTTAAGATCCGGTAACCCGATGCCTCCCTTTGGTTTTGGTTTCGTTAACTGATCATAGGCTATTCTGGGTCGTTTCTGTCTCCATAAGAATTTAGTACATATTCGTCTGAAGGATTGAAAAAAAGATGGGGGAAGTTTAATGGGCAGGGTTTGTAAGATAAATAAAATGCGGGGTAGTATATTCATCTTGAGAATCGCTGCCCTTCCAAACCAAGAGAAATGTGGCTTGTTCCAATTATTTAGATCATCGGTTATGGTTTTGAGGATGGGCAGGTGATTCCTGGAGAATAGGTCTGTAAGACTAGCCGGTAGATGTATCCCTAGATATTTGATCTGGTCATGTTTCCATTTAAAGGGGAAATTTGTCTTGCATTGCTCTATCGTTTCCTGGGAGAGGGAGATGTTTAGGGCCTGGGATTTGGCAAAATTAATTTTGAAATTGGAAATGTTATGGAATAATTTCAGTTCTTCTAGAAGGTTCGGAATCGAGATGTGGGGCTCCTTCAGGAATAGCAGTATGTCATCGGCAAATGCAGCCATCTTGTATGTCTGACCGTTTATGTGAAAGCCTTGGACATTCATGTTGGATCTGAGACACTGAAGGAAAGGTTCAAGGGTTAGGACAAATAAGATTGGGGAGAGTGGACAACCCTGCCTCGTCCCATTGCTAATGGAGAAGGCGCTCGACAGGTGGCCATTCGCGCGAACCCTGGCAGTCGGTGTTGTATAAAGGGACATGATGGCGTAGAACATCCGATCCCGAAGACCAATATGTCTCAGGACCGCTCCCATGTAGTCCCATGCCAGCCTGTCGAACGCCTTCTCTGCATCTAATGAGAGGAAAAAACCCTTTTGTTTATGTGTTGTAATCCAGTGGTGCATATTTATGGCTTTGATTGTGTTATCCCTGGCTTCCCTGCCAGGAATAAAGCCAACTTGATCCCCCCCTATCAGGGATGGCAAGAGAAGTGCAAGACGGGAGGCTAAGATCTTGGCGTATAGCTTTATATCTACATTTAGCAGGGAAATCGGCCTGTAATTACTAACCAATGTGGGGTCTTTCTCCTCTTTTGGGATCACGGTGATGTGGGCTTCCAATAATCTATGAAAGGGGAGAGTGGGCGACGCCAAGGAATTGAACGTTTTTATAATGTGTGGAGATAACGTATCCGAAAAGGCCTTGTAATAGGTAGCTGTAAGCCCATCAGGGCCAGGGCTTTTGCCAGTCTTAAGATGTTTGATTGCCATTTTTAGTTCCTCTTCTGAGATGGGGCGTTCCAGCTGGAGAGCATCCTCCCTGTCTATGAGTTTGGTGCAGTGTTTGTCAAGAAAGGATTTGATCAAGGTGGAACGGGCATCAGAGCTATTGTGGTTCGTTGCCTGCTTGGGGAGATTATATAACTTGGCGTAGTAAGTTTCAAATTGAGTTGCTATGTCAGATGGAGTAAAGAAGGACTTTCCCTGAGTGTCTCTGATAGTATGAATGTTTGCCTGTGCTTTTTTGGTCTGGAGAGCTTTTGCTAAGTATTGCCCGCATTTGTTGCCAAATTCGTAGAACAATTTTTGATGTAGGACAAATTTGCGTCTCGTTTTACGATTTAATTCTTCACGTAGAAGCTTCCTGTTTTGGGTAAGCTCATGATAAATTTGTTGCGCCTGAGATTGTTTGTGTGTGAGTTCAAGGGCTTTGATCTTATTAAGTATGCCTGTAATTGTATGTTGTTGGGCTTTTCGGAAAGCTGTTTTCAGGGCAATGAATTTTCCCCTTACTACACATTTGTGGGCTTCCCATTGGGTGAGTGGGGTTGTGTCAGGTGTATTGTTTTCCAAAAAAAATTTATTGATGCAACTGCGAATGTCCTCGACCCCCTCTTCTGAAGTAAGTAAAGTCGAATCAAGGCGCCAGATACTTTTGGGGGTGTGTCTATCTGGGAATTTCAGGGTCATTGTGATAGGGTGGTGATCTGACAGCAACATCGATTCAATGGTGGCAGTGGATAGAAAGGGAATGTCTTTTTGGGATAGGAACAGATAATCGATCCTAGAGTACTTATTATGAGGGACAGAAAAGAAAGTAAAGTCCTTCTCATCAGGGTGGAGGATGCGCCAGGCATCATGTAAGAGAAGATCTTGAATCTGTAACTGGATTTGTTTGATGGCCTTGTATGGCAGGGAAGTTGCCCCTGTGGAGGTATCTAAAAGTGGGAAAAGTGCCACATTGAAATCTCCTCCAAGGATGGTCAGACCAGATTGGAAGTCTGAAAGCATTCTTGAGATGGATCTGAAGAAGCTTACCTGAGCAGTATTGGGGCTATATATGTTAGCAATAGTTACTGGTCGACCCTGGAGACAGCCCTTTAGGAAGATATATCTGCCCTCTGTGTCTATAAGTGAGTCTATGGGTTGCCAGTCAAGAGATTTGGAAAGTAGAATTGAAACCCCTTTGGTTTTTGCAAGTGAGTTGGTAGCATGGTATGCTGTAGGAAACTTGTGGTTGGTAAGTTTAGGGATTTTATTTGTTTTGAAATGTGTTTCTTGTAGGAATACCACGTTTGCCTTCAGTTTGGCCATCATATCGAGAACTTGGCTACGTTTTTCGGGGATGTTAAGGCCCTTTGCGTTTAGGGAGACTACTTTGAGCGTGGAGGTATTGTTTGATGAATGAGAGTGTGCCATCGTTAGATTGAATGTACTCCTACGAATAGTAGAGGACAACAATCAGTTGTGAGATGGTATATTTGTTGCGTATAGACTCAGGGGTTGCGAGAAGGATAGGTTCTGGGAAGCTTATGTATTGGCAAAGTTGTGGTTGCGGCGGAGACTGCGAGGTATATGAAGAAAGAGGAGGGGGGGAGGAGGGGGGATATAGACAAGGACGGAGGGGGAAAAGGGGAGGAGGAGGAAAAGGAGGGGGGAGAAGAAGGAAGGGAGGGGAAGAAAGGAGATAGAGAGAGAGGGAGAGAAAGAGGGGAACAGGGGGAAGGGGGGTGGTTGGGGGGGGTGAGGAGGAAGAAGGAGAGGTAGGAGAGCAAGGGGTCAAGATACTACGGAATGTGTAAGTGACCGGAGTTAGGGAGGTTGTATGTAACCTCTCCTATGCTATGGAGGTGTCCGGTAGAGTTAGACAGGAACACGTGCGTGCCCGTCTCGTGGGGAGGTGGTGGGAATCGATATGGAACGGTCAAGAATCTGTTTCTCTCGTCCACAGGAGATTTATAACATAGAATATGCTAAGGAGCCAATCTTCATTAGTAATAACTAGAGTGATCATATGAACAAAGTCTATGGGGTCAAATATAGGGCCAAATTATAAGGTCAAACAGTATGCATGTTAAACAGGTATGAACAGCACAAAAAGAATAGAACTTAACATCTCATTGTATGTGTGGATTATCACGAACAGAGGAGGCCTTCTGCAGCTTACAATATGTCGCCATTAAAATGAAGATGAGGGGGACTACCAGCTGAGACAATATTTGCTATATTTAACTCAAATAACCAAAATAAAACTGTGAATGAAAGTATGTCAGAGAGCAGCTTCCCTTATATGAGCGTATCCAGGCGGATCTCGTCTAGAATTTTGTCATGTGAGGTATCTATTCCAGACCGAGGTAGTTTGGCGCAGGAGTGATACATATTCAAAGGCGGTCACTATTTCAGGGGGTGCAGGGAGATAAGTACTTGGAGCTACCTGAAACAGAGGCAGCTACATAAACTCCCTAGCTTTATGTGTGAATGGTATAAAGCTTTTCAATCAGTGGGAGGGAGTCTGCCTTCCAACATAACCTAAAGTAGATACATCTATCACTCTTCTCCCTCCCCCCTCAGGCGTATCATCCGAAAGAATGTCAGGTCTATACAGATGGCATGTCAAGGGGGCTGCAAGAGAAGCAAAAGACTTTCATGAAATTAGGAAACAGACGTCTGTCATAATAGAACTCCCTAGGATTTAGGCAGGGTGTAAGTATGAAAGGCAGCTTAAGTATGCCCCCCACTATGTGAGTCGACTCAGTATCAGTGAAATATGACCCCATTATACAATTGAATACATAGCAATGAATATAAATGCAATAGCATTCTAAGAATTACGAATCAAAGCCAGATTGTTAACATCAATCAAAGGAAGACCATGTAGGGTAAGCCTACACGTATATGCCGCGATGAGGGTAGGGTGGGGTTAGGGGAAGGGGATATGGGAAGGGACCGGGGAGGAGCATAGGAAGGCATTCAAAAGCAACGCTTTACCTTTAAGGGAGGCACTTGTCCATGTGTTATATTACGTCTGGGAGCTTGTCCTAGGCGGTTGTAGTGAAGAACATATGTTCCTTCCCCCGAACAACAAAAATAAACTAATTGGAACAACAAAAAAAAGGGGGAAGGTGTGACCTAAAGAACCACCAGTTTTCCAAGGGGGGATGACTGGAACATGGGGTGAGCAAAATATTCACTAGTTCAGTAGCGCTCTACTCACGCTTTATTGATTGGATAACCATGGGCTGGTGAGGAGAGCAGATAGTGTTGTCGAGGATCGACAGTTGCTGGGGAGAAAGGAGAAAAGTTACTCTCGATGCATCAATAGAAGTGCGATGGTCTGAAAGCAGCAGACGAGTGTCTCGTGAAAGCTCTCTCCTTGAGGCGAAACAGTCATCCGCAGGAAGCAAAGGAGGGCAGGGACACGCTTGCTTCATCAGGTCCATCACGGCGGGCTCTTCTGTGGGCCGGGGAGGCTGTTGGGCTGTCGAGCATAGCAATCTGAGGATCTGAGATGTCGGGACCCCTCGGTGGGGTGTGTCTGCGGCGTCCCAATTGGAAGTCATCACGGACTGGGATGGCATCAGTGGAGGTTGATCTCCTCAGGCGCGGTGGGTGCACGCTGCTGTACCAATCTGGGACGTCAATGCGGGGAAGATTCAGTGTCTGAAAAAAGGCAGGTAGGTCTTCCGGCACGCGCAGGTTTGCTGTGCGGCCCTGATTTGAGGCAGAGAGGCAGAAGGGAAATTTCCATCGGTACTGGATACCCTTGGAGCGTAGGAGTTCAAGAAGAGGGCGTAGATCTCTCCTATTTTGCAGGGTAATAGGCGAGAGATCCTGGAACAGTTTAATGTCTGATCCTGCATATGTGAGGGAGCGACGATCTCTAGCCCTATGGAGAATTTCCTCTTTTAGCTTAAAGTTCACAAGGCAACAAATCACATCCCTGGGGGGATCAGTATCTCTACCTCTGGGTTTCAAGGCTCTATGTAAGCGCTCAAAATCAATGGGTGTTTCAGGGGGCCTGCCCAGCAGATCATTGAAAATGGCGATAGTAGCTTTAACAATATGCATGTTTTCAACTGATTCAGGGATACCTCTTACCCGAATGTTGTGGCGACGCCCCCTGTTGTCCAAGTCTTCTAAGTATCTTTGGATGTCTCTGAGCTGTGTGATGTTTGATTGAGAAGAGGCCTGGAGCTGTTGAATGGCAGTGTCATGGCGGGCTGTTTTGTCTTCTACCTCCTCTACCCTCACAGCCATTGCCTGTACATCCCTTCTTAGGTCTGTGATAGCAGAGAAAAGGGTGGCTTTAATGTCTTCTGCCACTGACCGGAGGTCCTGCATGCACAGGGGTTGCGGGGAGCTAGCTACAGCAGCCATGGCTTGAGGCTTCAAGCGTCTCCTGTTTGTGGGGCTGAGGCTGGAGGAACGAGCGGCGCTCGAGTAGGCCCGATTTGAAGCCGGGGCCTCGCGTACCTGGGACCGGTAGATCTCCGGTATGACGCGGCCGCTCTGCGATCCGGTACCTCTGGGAGAGCGGGACCTAGTCGGGGATGTGTTTTTGGATGTTTTCCCCATTGACCTGTGGTGGATGGCTCGGCTGAAGGAAGCGTTTGTCTCCTGTGGACGGGAGCCCGGGAATCAGGCAGCCATTCGGGTCCGATGCCAAGCCACGCCCCTTCCATTGTATTTTCTTGTATCCAGTACCGCTATAGTCCACTTGCCCACTCCCTCATTTCCAGGTTGCTCCTGGGCCATTTTGGGGTCCCAGGTACACTTGATCTATTTAATCGATATTTAGGATGATGGTACTTTTATGTTTATTGTTCCTGTGTTTACTTTAAGAGGCTTCAATTCAATCATGGAGGTCTCATAATCTCGCAACCAGTGACTTTCTTAATAATCAAAAGAACCTTCCTCCAGAATGGCCTGATTCTGGGACATTCCCACCAAACATGAGCGGATGAGCCCAACAGCTGACACCCCCTAAAGCACAGAGGATCAGCTGAGGGGCATTTTTTTGCTAATCTAGTGGGAGTAAGGTACCATCTAGTTAAAACTTTCAAGCTGGCTTCCATGAGGGAGATATTGATGATACCCTTAAACGCATATGTCACAGCTGACTGCCAGTTCTCCAGGCTCCACTTAAACTGAAAGTCCTCCTTCCATGCCAACATGAATGAGGACTTAACAGCCGATGAGGACAGTGACACATAGATTATCGAGATACCTCCCCTCCTCTCAATGGACTGACTACACCATAATTCAAAGTTGGTAAATTTGGGAGGGGACGGTTTGGAGAACCAAATGCTATGAAGAAAATTACTGATTTGATTAAAACGAAATCTCTCCGATTGCGGAAGCTCTAAGTTGCTTACACAATAGGCAAGGGAGAAAGGGCCACTAGGAGTGAAAAACTGACCCAAGCGATACATCCCCTTGTCAAGCCACCATCTAAAAGCTTTTATGTCTAGCCCAGGGGGAAATTGTGGATTACAAAAAAGATGAGACAAGGGTTTAACTTTAGAGATGAAGTTGGAATTTAATTTTAATTTATCCCACATAGCAAATGAGTGTGAGAGGGTAGGGGCTAAGATAGAGGGTCTACTCTTAGGAACCACCCAAGAGAGAAAATCCAAGGTGTGCAGGGTAACTGCCTGTCGTTCAATCTGTACCCAATCCAGCTTGTCCCACCTAGTAAAAATTATAGACAATTGAGCTAATCTTGAAGCTAAATAATATCTATATAAATGAGGCACACCTAAGCCGCCTTGTTTTCTCGAGTGAAAGAGGGTTTGTTGCTTAATCCTATATCCCGAACCTCCCCAAATAAATTTCAAAACTTCATCTTGACGGCATTTATTCTGCCAAGCCACGATTAATTGAGTTTTTTTTTTTTTTTTTTATCTTTGATAATTTTTTATTGGGTATACAAAACATCTGTACAGTCAATGACAAACAACATGTTAATCAACATATGAAAACTACAGACATATCACTAAAGGTTATCCGAGAAGATAGACTTGCATGTTTGAAGCAGGTGGTGGATGTAATACCAATTATAAAACATAAAACTCCTAGACACCCCAAACGGGAACAACCTGTGACTAGGGGGGGGTTGAGGTATCCACCAACCAGTGGCTACTGTTAAGGTTGTGCAACAAGGTACATCGTCTCAATATGAAGTGATATATTAAACCATAGATAATGTTTTAGTATGAATATGTTAAACTGATAGTGCCTTGTTAAGCGCTTAGACATTTAAACTGTAAAAAGTGAGGCACTTGCAAACCTTTTCCAGAGATGTAACTATAGAAGAAAAGGAGAGTAGAGAGCAATAGAGAAATAAGAAATAAAGTGAAGTAATTAAGAGAGAGATATGAAGAGAGTAAGAACAGAACGTAATGAAGGAAGAGGGGGGAGAACAACACGGTGACTATACCATATCAGAAGTGTGATAAAATGCGTATCGTGTGAGTATCAGGAACGTTTTTTAGTGTACCATTCAGTCCAAGGGCGCCATTGGTCACAAATTTTTGGGTGTGTTGGCTTTCCCGACAACATTAACATCTCATAAGCACAATGGGAGTGGACCAGGGCGATGACTTCTATTATGGTGGGGGAGAGATTTGTTTTCCAGCGTCTGGCAAGAAGAAGCCTAGTTGCTAGCAGTATATGAGTTACAATCGTTCTAAAGGAAGAAGGCAGTAATTCAATATCTATATTCAGAATCGCCAATTTTAGAGTCAGAGTGAGTGGGGTGTGACATACATCTTGTATGAGAGTTTCAATCTCTTTCCACAAAATAGTTAATGCAGGGCAAAACCAAAATATGTGTAGTATGGAGCCTATTTGGTTGCAGTTCCTCCAACATGTAGGTGACGAGTGTTGTTGAAATTTAGCCAGTCTCTGTGGAGTTAAATACAATCTTAAATGGATTTTGTGGGATAATTCCCATAGGGAGGTGCAACTGGTGGCTTTATACATTGATCTTAAAGCAGTTTGCCACTGATGATCAGAAAGTTGGAGGTTTAAGTCCTTTTCCCAATCAGTGTAGGGCTTGGACTTGATGAAAACAGATTTCTCCTGCAAGGTGGAGTAGATAAGTGAAGTACCTTTGGTGGGGGGGTAGTGGAGAAAAAATAATTCCAAATTTTGAGTGGAAGTTCACATTCTAGATTCGTGTGGGCCAAGAGGCAATGTTGGATCCTATAGAAAATAAGGAAATCTAAAGGGAGGTGCATGCAATGACATCTGGATTTGGTCAAATGTTTTATGTAGTATCTTAGACCTGAGGTCTGCAGTGTCAGATGCGAGGGCGAGTATCCAGTTTGGTATAACTAGATCAGGTGATAGAAGGCTGAGGGTTTGTATGGGAACGTGTATGCTTTTGGTATGAATTTGGGACCACTTTGTGCGATGTAATATTCTCCAGGCACTAATAGATGCCCGAACAGTCGGTGAATATAGGCGAAGACATTGGTGAGTGGTTGTAGAGCTGAACAACCATTCCTTTAGGTTGTGTCCAGGAGTCATAACATTCTCTATGTTTCCCCATAATGTGGATGGATGATCGGTAACCCAATCCGACATTTGGGCCAGAACAGTAGCTAGGTAATAGTCTTTTATGTCTACATACCCCAGGCCTCCCGCCTGTTTCGATTTGATGGTTTTGGAACGACAACACCTGGGGCGCTTGCCCTGCCAAATGAAATGTTGAATAATGGATTGGAGAGAATTAAGGTATGAAGATGTTAAAGGTATAGGCAGTGTGCGGAATGTATACAGCAGCTTAGGAAGAACAAGCATTTTGAAGGCGGCTAACCTCCCAGACCAAGAAAATTCGAACTTGGAGAGTTTGGTAGTCTCCTTAAGTAACATTTGCTTAGCCTCCACATAATTACTATTAAAGAGGGTCTTGCAGTACTTAGGGTGATTCCTAGATAAGTAATCCCCGTATTCGCCCATGGGTACGGATATAAATTTTGTAGGAGGTTGCTGGTTACCGCATCTAAACCCAGGTCGAGAATTTGGGATTTTGTGTCATTAACTTTATAAAACGAAACATTGCTAAATCTTAGTAGTACAGATTGTATCAAAGCCAGGGAGGATAGAGGATTAGTAACCATTAGAATCACATCATCTGCGAATAAGTTTATCTTATGTTCCATTGATCCGATTTTAAAGCCAGATATCAGAGGATTCGATCTAATATGCTCAGCAAGGGGTTCCATTACTAAATTAAAAATAAGGGGCGATAGGGGGCAACCCTGTCGGGTGCCATTTGATATAAGAAAGGGATTGGACAATAGCTCAGATGAGTACACCTGGGCTGAGGGACTCGAGTATAAGGCCATTATTGCCGAAAATATATGACCTTGGATACCAAACTTTTGGAGTGTGGCTCGGACGTATGCCCAGTTTACCCGATCGAACGCCTTCTCTGCGTCTAAAGACAGAAGCAGAGAAGGCGTTCCGGTAGAATTAGCATGGTGAATAATGTTAATAATTCGGCGGGTGGAATCACATGTCTGTCTGCCTTTAGTGAACCCAGATTGATCTGGATGGATCAAAGATGGCATAATGTCTATCAATCTTGTCGCTATGAGCTTAGCATAGATTTTGGTATTAATATTGAGTAGGGATATAGGTCTGAAGTTTTGTGGGGAGGTGGGGTCCTTCCCTGGCTTCGGCAAGGTTATTATTAATGCATTTAACATTTCCGGTGGGAGAGAAGAGGAAGAGGCAGCGTCATTACACACTTGAGATAAAAAGGGGGCAAAAATAGTGCTAAATTGTTTGTAATATTCTCCAGTGAGACCATCAGGGCCAGGAGATTTATTGGGCGGAAGTTTAGCAATCACATCTAGAATTTCAAGTGATGTGAAGGGTGATCGTTGATCTGGAGAGACTGAGGGAAGCTTAATTTCTTTAAGGAAATTATGTATGTCATCAGCAGACGGTTTAGGAGTAGAAGGGTCGTCCTTCAAGTTGTACAATTTTTGGTAGTAGAGGCTAAAAGCATCCGCTATAGCCTGGGGATCCAGTAACTTCTGCTTAGTGTTTGGGTGGTAGAGATGTGCAATTTTGGTTTTCAGGTGATGACCCTTTACTCTGAGTGCCATGGCTCTCCCAGCTTTATTCCCTGTGGAGTAGTACATAGCTTTAAAGTATTTCTGAGCTCTTTCGTAGGATTCTAACAGTAAGTTCCTGAGTTCCTGCCTAAGGAGTGTCAGTTGATTTTTGAGAGTGGGGTCAGGGCACAACTGATTTCGGTCCTCTACAGATTTAATCTGGGAGGTTAGACTATCAAGACGCTGTGATCTCTTCCTCTTTTCTCTTGCACCTAGTTGGATGAGAAGACCTCTAACAAAGGCCTTGTGGGCATTCCAGAGAAAAGTGTTTGTAGATGTGGAACCTTGATTTAAATCAAAAAATTCTTCCAAGTGTTTACGAATGTAGGCTGAATGTTCAGGTGATTGGAGGATTGAAGTATTGGCTCTCCACAATTTTGTGCGTGGAGAGGTAGGTTGAGTGTCCATCACAATCGACACAGGAGCATGATCCGACCATGTTATCGTGTCAATAAGTGAATTAGATAAAATAAATGCAACATCACAAGAATGTGACCTTGCAGAAGTTGCCAACACCCCAAATCGATTAGAAAATTGGAAAATTCCCCCAAAGGAGGTGCTTTTTAGGCAACAGTGGTAAACGTAAGTATAGTGGTACAAGAAAAAAGATGTATATATTTAATAATTATTTAATCGCATAAAATAAATCATACAATATAACACTTTGACAAAGTATGAAATTGCTAAATCAAGACTGATCCACATAAAAAACTCTACAAGGCCCTACGCGTTTCGGGGGTTTCCCTTCTTCGGGGGCCGGAGTCTGTGTGGAAACAAATTATATTACATAAGGTTTACATAACCGTATCATCAAAATAGTTTTTACAGTTACATCAAACTTTAAAACAGCGAGAAATAGGAAGTGCAAAAACAAACACATACCAGTCAAGGGATGGCAATTCGGTAAAAACACAAGGCAAGAGGTCCATGGTGAATGTTCCTGAGGAAGATGGTGTACAGGAATTGGGGGACAGGCACCTCACATCCAAAAAGAAGCAAACCCTTGGCCAAAACTGCCAAACTAGAAAGATTATATAGTTCCTTAAATTAAGGGTCAAATTGCACAGAAAAATATATATGCAAAAATTGAAAAAAGGAGTATATCAATATTTGTTAAAGTAAAGAATAAACCGTATGTAGATATATACCTATCCAGGGGAAGTAATACTCAAGGATAGCCAGAGGAGGTCAGCATGGAGCACAGCACAGAAAAACTGAAAAAATCAACAAGTAACATTGAGATTCAATGATATCAAGAGGGGAGAAAGGACAACAATTGTATTTTTTGAAAAAAGAGGGAGAGACTGACAATGAAGGTATAAGACATCAGTATACCTTTTAGTGAGTCTATAGCCTGATACCATCGCCGTCAACCAGGTCAGACATTCCCGGGAGACGGCAGAGTTTTTATAGGAGGAGGGGGCGTGATCAAGAGAGCGACGGACGGCGCCCATACGGCGTGATCACGTCATTATCGCTTGATCGCGCACCGCCCCTAAGCCCTAGTATGTCGCCTAGGAAGGGGCCTGAAGGGGGCGGACGAGATAGAGTATTCCGGCCACACTCGCGAAAGGACGCAGATGCAGCCACGGCATCAATACGCGACGCGAGTAGGCCGGAAAGCACAACAAACAATGTCGCAACATGGCGACACAGCAATTGTCACATGACCGATAATGGTCACGTGAGCGGAAGTATCCTCCCGGAAAAGGCCGACAAAATGTTAGGGGGATACAATGACTGTCAGCAACAAACGTTTTGACAAAAAGGCAAAACAAAACGTTTGGAGAGAAAAGCAAAATAAGGGTAAAACAAACACATACAGCCAGATTCAGGTAGATGAGAGCATCTTTGCTCTGGAGTAACGCATCTCATTTGCGTTACGCTGCTGAAATTTTAGGAGCAAGTGCTGTTATTCAGGAAGCACTTGCTCCTAAAGTTGCGGCAGCGCATCACAAATGAGCCGGCGGAATTCAAATTGGGCGGGTACGGGGCGTGTAGTATTCTAACTAAGCGCGATCCCGCCGCCAACGTACTGCGCATGCGTCGAGTGTCCAAACATCCCCGTGCGCATGCTCCAAATTCTGTGAATGAACGTCAATGACGTCACATTCCCATTCATGAACTTTTTACGCAAGCGACGTGATTTTTTTTTTTCCTGACGCGATGACGACGCCTATACCTAACATAGGATACTCCAACCCCATGTAGGTATATCTATGCGCCGCGTATCCCGGCCCGGAAACGTCGTACCGTCATTGCGTCACGCCGGAATTCGATCGTGAATTGCCGATTTCCGCTCATTAACATATTTTTTGAGCGTAAATCGGCGGGAACGCCCCCGGCGCCATTTTTAAGTTGAAGTAACGATACGATGGCGAAACTCAGTTAAGCTGCTCGCATCGGAGCTTCAACCCGGCGTTTCTTGTTTTCTGGTTACAGAAAACAGAAACGCCGGCTCAAAGTCACAGTTAGGCTGGCGGATCACTGGATCCGCCAGCCTAACTGTTCCTGAATCTGGCCCATAATAGGAAAATATGATATTGGCGAATGACATCCGCATGATCACATAGGACAACATATGTAAAAGTTAAAAAGAAATAATAACTGTGCTTGCATTGAGACTTCCTTGCTGACAAAAAATAATTAGAGTTGATTAAATGGCGGCAGTGGCCGGTATAAGAGTCCAGAGATAACGCCCGGAGAGGGGAAAAAAAAGTAACAAGATCCCCTATCCAGACGGAATCGCCGTATGGCACAGAAATTGACCCGAGGTCGAAGGGCACAATGTGCCGTACGACCAGGTCAAGAGGAGGCCGTCAACACACGGATGACGGCCTGGGTGCGCCGTGCTTGCAATGAGGATGGAGGTGCCCAGTTCCCCAAATCAAACCAGGGCAAAGAACCACTGTGTAAACATAACAAGGTGACATCCCATATTGAGGGGCATGATGACTGAATGATGTTCATCAGAAGAAGCAAAAAATAAAAATAAGAAAATCCGAAAAAAACACCAAGACAGGATAAAAACAAAACAGAAACAAAGACAAAACCAAAATGTCTAGACAGCAAATTAGAAAAAATAAATTAGATAGAGGGTTATTACAGCAACCGTGTTAAACAATATGAATTTACTCTTTTTCACACCCACCCGAAGAAAAGCCCTCTAAAAAGGGCCTAAAGCTAATTTGTTCGTTTAAGCCAGGGAAAGTAGTTGCCTCTAGGTCTATGATCCATCGGGTTTCGCGTTGTAACAGTGTTTTATTCCAATCACCCCCTCTCGGATTTGGGTGAATCCTATCCAGAATGAGGAATTTGGCCCCTGGAAATTGCCCATTATGATGAAGCAAAATGTGATGCCCTAAGGGCATATCAGGGTTTGCTGAACGCATGATGTTAATATGTCGGGCCGCTCGTTTGAAAAATGGCAGTTTTGTCTTGCCCACATAGAACCTCTTACATGAACAAGTAAGTAGGTATACT
Organism: Rana kukunoris; assembly: GCA_029574335.1. Lineage (NCBI taxonomy): Eukaryota > Metazoa > Chordata > Amphibia > Anura > Ranidae > Rana > Rana kukunoris. Next base: position 543,817,957 of record CM056051.1, on the reverse strand, counting down.
ACACCCGGGGTCTTGCAATTTGCAAAATGGCGTGGTCTAAAGGGTCGCCCATTCGGCAGCAAAACCTCTGAGTTGGTATTGATATACCGACAGACAGAACAGCCACCACATGTGTATGTACCCTTCCTTTTGCAGGGATCTTTCCTGAAGTCTCCCTTAAACTCGCTCGTCACCAATTGGTCCCTAAGGGAAGGGGCCCGTCGGTACGTAATGGCTGGTTCTTTGGTAACAAAAGGTCCCAAATTGGGATCAAAGGAGAGTAGATGCCAGAATTTTTTAAGGATCCCTCTCGTTTGTTGGTCTTGCATGTGATATTTCGTGATTAAGCGTAGAGTATCTCCACCTTTTATGGTAGATTTTTTCTTTGGTTGGGAAAGTAGATCTTGTCTGGCATGCGCATTAGCACGTTGGAAAGATTTTTTGAGGCACTTCTTAGAGTAACCTCTCAATAGCAATCTTTCTCTTAGTGCTGCAGCCTCCAGCAAGAATACTTCTTGATTGGAGCAATTGCGCTTAAGGCGTAAGTACTGGCTGTACGGTATAGACTTTATTAGAGGTATAGGGTGGGCACTAGTAGCGTGCAATATGGTGTTTCCGGCTGTGGGTTTTCTGTAAAGACCTGTGGAAAGGCTGCCATCAAAGTTTTTAGATAAAGTTACATCTAAAAAAGCAATCTGGGTGTCACTTGATGTCATTGTGAATTTTAAGTTCCAGTCGTTGTTATTCATAATGGACATGAAACATTCCAATTCGTCAGTTGTCCCTTCCCATATCATCAAAACGTCATCTATGTATCTAAACCAAGCCGATACTAGATGGATGAAAGGTTGTATAGCTGTACTGGTCAGAAGGGACTTCTCCCACTCCCCCAGGTACAGGTTGGCATACGATGGGGCACAAGATGTCCCCATCGCAACCCCCTGCACCTGGAGGAAGTGGGAGCCATCAAACAAAAAGACACTATGATGGAGTATGAATTCCAGGGCCATTATCAGGAATTCCCCAAGTTTAGGATCCGCTTTGAAAATAGGAAAAAGAATGTTACGAATGGCCGCCAGGCCTAAAGTATGTGGGATGGAACTATAGAGGGCCTCTACATCGATGGCTACTAGCAGTGTGTTTGGGGATGTATGAAGATGCTCAACTTTTTGCAATAGATGGATAGTGTCTTTAATAAAAGATGAAAGACGTTCTACGAAAGGCTTTAAGTACGAGTCAACATATATGCTGAGATTCTCAGTTATGGCACCATTGCCCGAAACAATTGGTCGTCCCGGGGGATCAGTCATATGCTTGTGAATTTTAGGAAGGCAGTAAAAGGTTGGGATTCTTGGGTATTTGACACGAAGGAATTCCCAAGTGTCATGATTAATGACACCATGGGAAAACGCCCCGTCTACTAAAGCGTAGAACTCAATTTCAAATTTTATGACAGAGGTTTTGGAGATGGGTAGATACCAGTCTTTGTTAGAAAGAATTTTTAGGCACATAGCTTTATATTGTTGGTTGATCAAAATAACAATATTTCCTCCTTTATCAGAGGGCTTAATTGTTAGTGAGTGACACTCTTTCAATTTGTCCAAAGCACTATTTATTTGGCGGGTAGAATGACTGGTACTTCGTGAATGGTGTAATTTTTTGATTTCAGAGGTAGTGAGTGCTACAAAAGTAGCCAAATTGGAATTAGTTTGTAATGGTGGGAATTTGTCCGATTTGTTTTTTAAAATGTTGACTGTTGTTTCTGGAGTGCCCTCAACATCTAACTCAAATGACATTTCTTCCAGATCCTGCATTACATTAGGATCAGAAATATGTGCTTCACCGCAAAGTGACAGGAGCAGATCCATGTCTTCCTTATGTTGTTGAATAGTCCTATAAGTAGAGTCATTCTTAGGTTTGGAATAAAGACTTTTTAATAAAAGTTTCCTGGCAAATAAATGGATATCTTTAATCAGTTCAAATGTATCCAAGTGAGCTTCAGGGCAGAAAGTGAGACCTTTAGCTAGTAGGGTCTTTTCGTCCGATCACAGTACATAATCAGAGAGATTTATGATGTCAAGCCCCAGAGTAATGCCTGATTGGTCGTCAGGTATACTGTCGTCATTTATGGGTCTGTGGATATGTGAGTGACCTGGGGAAAAAACCCAGTGTCACTGGTTTCTTTAATGTTGGGTCTTAGCCCTTCATGAGTAGTTTGTGTGTTAAGTAGTTGAGGGGTCGAAAAGACAGAGAATAATTCAGTCGGTTTTGTAGATTGTTGTTTAGATCTATCAGGACCACCGAATGTATTGGTAGGACCTGATTGCTGTACTAGACATTTTTTGGTAGTCTTATCGTCCTCACCCGAAAGGGGTCGCTTTGGCTTGTTATTCCTATTCCTGGTAGAATTTTGTACGGGAGCATTGCTTGGAACAGTTGAAGAAGTCTTATAGCCTTTTTTGGGGTTTGTATTGGTATTACCCTTAGCAGAGTATTTTTGGGAGGAATAGGCCGATTGCCATTTATAGGCTTTCCCTTCCTGGAATGATCTTTTATCTCTCCAAAATTTCCAGGGGCCAAATTCTTCATTCTGGATAGGATTCACCCAAATCCGAGAGGGGGTGATTGGAATAAAACACTGTTACAACGCGAAACCCGATGGATCATAGACCTAGAGACAACTACTTTCCCTGGCTTAAACGAACAAATTAGCTTTAGGCCCTTTTTAGAGGGCTTTTCTTCGGGTGGGTGTGAAAAAGAGTAAATTCATATTGTTTAACACGGTTGCTGTAATAACCCTCTATCTAATTTATTTTTTCTAATTTGCTGTCTAGACATTTTGGTTTTGTCTTTGTTTCTGTTTTGTTTTTATCCTGTCTTGGTGTTTTTTTCGGATTTTCTTATTTTTATTTTTTGCTTCTTCTGATGAACATCATTCAGTCATCATGCCCCTCAATATGGGATGTCACCTTGTTATGTTTACACAGTGGTTCTTTGCCCTGGTTTGATTTGGGGAACTGGGCACCTCCATCCTCATTGCAAGCACGGCGCACCCAGGCCGTCATCCGTGTGTTGACGGCCTCCTCTTGACCTGGTCGTACGGCACATTGTGCCCTTCGACCTCGGGTCAATTTCTGCGCCATACGGCGATTCCGTCTGGATAGGGGATCTTGTTACTTTTTTTTCCCCTCTCCGGGCGTTATCTCTGGACCCTTATACCGGCCACTGCCGCCATTTAATCAACTCTAATTATTTTTTGTCAGCAAGGAAGTCTCAATGCAAGCACAGTTATTATTTCTTTTTAACTTTTACATATGTTGTCCTATGTGATCATGCGGATGTCATTCGCCAATATCATATTTTCCTATTATGTGTTTGTTTTACCCTTATTTTGCTTTTCTCTCCAAACGTTTTGTTTTGCCTTTTTGTCAAAACGTTTGTTGCTGACAGTCATTGTATCCCCCTAACATTTTGTCGGCCTTTTCCGGGAGGATACTTCCGCTCACGTGACCATTATCGGTCATGTGACAATTGCTGTGTCGCCATGTTGCGACATTGTTTGTTGTGCTTTCCGGCCTACTCGCGTCGCGTATTGATGCCGTGGCTGCATCTGCGTCCTTTCGCGAGTGTGGCCGGAATACTCTATCTCGTCCGCCCCCTTCAGGCCCCTTCCTAGGCGACATACTAGGGCTTAGGGGCGGTGCGCGATCAAGCGATAATGACGTGATCACGCCGTATGGGCGCCGTCCGTCGCTCTCTTGATCACGCCCCCTCCTCCTATAAAAACTCTGCCGTCTCCCGGGAATGTCTGACCTGGTTGACGGCGATGGTATCAGGCTATAGACTCACTAAAAGGTATACTGATGTCTTATACCTTCATTGTCAGTCTCTCCCTCTTTTTTCAAAAAATACAATTGTTGTCCTTTCTCCCCTCTTGATATCATTGAATCTCAATGTTACTTGTTGATTTTTTCAGTTTTTCTGTGCTGTGCTCCATGCTGACCTCCTCTGGCTATCCTTGAGTATTACTTCCCCTGGATAGGTATATATCTACATACGGTTTATTCTTTACTTTAACAAATATTGATATACTCCTTTTTTCAATTTTTGCATATATATTTTTCTGTGCAATTTGACCCTTAATTTAAGGAACTATATAATCTTTCTAGTTTGGCAGTTTTGGCCAAGGGTTTGCTTCTTTTTGGATGTGAGGTGCCTGTCCCCCAATTCCTGTACACCATCTTCCTCAGGAACATTCACCATGGACCTCTTGCCTTGTGTTTTTACCGAATTGCCATCCCTTGACTGGTATGTGTTTGTTTTTGCACTTCCTATTTCTCGCTGTTTTAAAGTTTGATGTAACTGTAAAAACTATTTTGATGATACGGTTATGTAAACCTTATGTAATATAATTTGTTTCCACACAGACTCCGGCCCCCGAAGAAGGGAAACCCCCGAAACGCGTAGGGCCTTGTAGAGTTTTTTATGTGGATCAGTCTTGATTTAGCAATTTCATACTTTGTCAAAGTGTTATATTGTATGATTTATTTTATGCGATTAAATAATTATTAAATATATACATCTTTTTTCTTGTACCACTATACTTACGTTTACCACTGTTGCCTAAAAAGCACCTCCTTTGGGGGAATTTTCCAATTTTCCAATAAGTGAATTAGAGATTTTTGGCAGGGTTCATTTATCGACCAGGATATAGTCAATCCTTGTATAGGAATTGTGACGGTGGGAAAAAAATGAGTAGTCTCGTTCTGTGGTGTGGTGGCACCGCCATACGTCATACAAATCGTTGGATCTGAGGAAGCGGCCCATCGGTGAGGCGAGTCTAGTGGTGCGAGAAAATGCATCCATGAAGTTATCCGGAACAATGTTGAAATCACCGCAAAGAACAAAATTGCCTCTGCGAAATTTGGTAAGTTTGGGCATCAGCTTAGAAAGGAACTTGAGTTGTCTGGTATTAGGCACGTATACAGTGACAATAGTGAACCTGGCATTATCAATAGTACAGTCCAGGGCCAGATATCTACCTTCTGCGTCTATCAGACTGTCATGTAGGGTGAAACTGACTGTATTTTTAATTGCTATAAATACTCCGTTCTTTTTGGCGGGGCCAGGGGCTTGAAAAATGTGGCAAAAATGTTTATTAGTGCAAGATGGTTCTTCCGACTTCTTAAAGTGTGTTTCCTGCACACACAGGACATCACAGTTAGATTGTAGGGCTGTACGCCATAGAGATTTCCGCTTCGCAGGGTGATTCAGACCCTTGGCGTTGAGTGAGAGGTATTTTGGCATACTGAAGTTGGGTTTGATATAGAATAAAGAATAAGTGTTACTCACTGATATGCAGGAAGATCGTTTGAGTCAGATGAGCGAATTTACGTGTTCACTTCTCAGGCGTGTTCTCGAGGGTAGGTGACACGGGTTGCGGGCATAAAAAAAAAAAAAAAGAACAGGCAGGTTGAGAAGAACAGGAATAAACAAAAAAAAAATATAATAAACTTGCAGCAGTCAAGTGGAACTGCTACTGCTGAGGTACAGTGGGGTATAAGTTCGTGGAACAATAGGTACCGAGCAAAGCATCCGACCGGAGATTTGCAGATTCATGAGAATGAAGACCCGCTATTCAAGTGGGCATCAGTGCATATCGACAAGATGATTATTTCCCAAAGAGCGAGTGTGTCCTCTGCTGTTTGGCTGAGGTTGTTGGGGGGGGGTCAGGTATGATACCCCACTTGTTAAGCAGTTTGAGACCCTCTTCTACCGTGAAGATGACATGTCTAGATCCATTCTGGGTAACAATGAGTTTCGTGGGGAAACCCCATTGGTAAGGAATTTTGTGGTTGTTAAGTGGTTTTGTAATAGTATTGAGCTGCCTCCTCATCTGGCAAGTATGCTGTGACAGGTCGGCATATAGCTGAAGGTTGGTATAGGGTGTCGGCTAGATATGTGCATTCCCGTTCCTACGAATGTTATTTTCGTACGAAAATGTTCATTTTCGTACCCGTGGGATAATGTGTACATACGAAAACGGTAAAGCACCAAAATACGAAAATGACGGGATAACGGATGAGCCGCATAACGAACGACCGCAAATACGAACGAACGATCCGACGGGAAAAAACGACAAAACGAAAATGGCAAAATAACGAAAATGAAATCTGTATCAAGAGGTTTGCATTGTGTATTTTGTTTGAATCCGTTTGGTGTTCGTTTTCAGTTGTATGTTCATTGTTCAATGACATCTATAACAAAAGAATTTCATTATGTATATTGAATGAATTCCTTTTTCTTTTTTCTGTGTATTCAAAATACTGAAGGCAAATCTTTTGTTATAGGTGTCATATCAACATACGAAAATAACAAAAGAAACATGTTCAAATGCAAATCTTTTGTTTATGGGTTTTTTTAATGGCCAGAGAGTTAGGCTGGCTATACATGATACAATTTTCTGTGCAATTTTCTTTAGATTTACCTTCAACTATGTAGTGCAAGGGCCTGCCTGATTGCATACAATTGAAAGTGTTGTTTAGTTTGACCTCATATATGGTTTTTGGTAAATCTAAAAGAAAATTGTACAAGAAAATTGAACATGTATGGCCAGCCTCAGTGACTGAAAGCAGCTTCTCTTTTGTGCAGAATAGTGAGTACACTTGTACAGTAAAGCCTAATAAACTTTTCTGTGGATTTTCATCTGAAGGGAGATCAGTTGGCCAGACTTCTGAACCCAAAAATGGTTTTCTGATGCAGTTTAAAAACGAACAAATTTTCTGAGAACGATCGGAAAACTATCGTTTTTATGTTTGTTGTTAAAATAGTCTGACCAAGTGTATGGGTTAGTATAATAGTATTGTTAAGCCCCATACACTTGGTCAGACTATTTTAACAACAAACATAAAAACGATAGTTTTCCGATCGTTCTCAGAAAATTCGTTCGTTTTTAAACTGCATCAGAAAACCATTTTTGGGTTCAGAAGTCTGGCCAACTGATGTCCCTTCAGATGAAAATCCACAGAAAAGTTTATTAGGCTTTACTGTACAAGTGTACTCACTACTCTAGTACTCAGCACAAAAGAGAAGCTGCTTTCAGTCACTGAGGCTGGCCATACATGTTCAATTTTCTTGTACAATTTTCTTTTAGATTTACCAAAAACCATATATGAGGTCAAACTAAACAACACTTTCAGTTGTATGCAATCAGGCAGGCCCTTGCACTACATAGTTGAAGGTAAATCTAAAGAAAATTGCACAGAAAATTGTATCATGTATGGCCAGCCTAACTCTCTGGCCATTAAAAAAACCATAAACAAAAGATTTGCATTTGAACATGTTTCTTTTGTTATTTTCGTATGTTGATATGACACCTATAACAGAAAAAGGAATTCATTCAATATACATAATGAAATTCTTTTGTTATAGATGTCATTGAACAATGAACATACAACTGACACTAACAAAAGAAAAGCATTCAAGATACACAGAATGCAAATTGACGAAAATTCACGATAATTATTGTCTAACAAGAAACGAACATGAATTAAACAGAACAACGAATCATCCCGCATGTACGAAAATAAAACAGTAACGGAAATACGAAACGATCGGAATACGAAAAAATCACGTCGTATGACAAACGAACGGGAACGAACAGGAAAACGGGCGTCTTACGAAAAACGAACGGAAACGAACAGACGGGACCATACGAAACGGAACAAAAAAAAAAGAATTTTTTTTCTGTGCACATGTCTAGTGTCGGCAGCTGTCCAAGTTGCCTTGACTTGAAAAGAAGCTGATCTTTGGCATGAAAGAAATGAACCCTCATGAGGACATCTCGTGGCACTTCAGCTGGGAGATGTGGGGGTTTGGGGAGACGGTAGATGCGATCAATGATGGTCTCCATGGGGGTAAGATCAGGTAAAATAGCAGACATCATTTTCCTGGCAAATGCATTCAGGTTATGTGGAGTGACAGTTTCAGGAATCCCTCTGATCTTAACGTTATTGCGTCGGGCCCTATCTTCGAGGTCCGCCATTTTAGGTTTCATCCACTGCTGTTCCTCCAGTGTGTGCTCATGAGCATCAACCAGTACCATGTCTGCAGTCTCTGACCATTTCTTGTACCATGTCTGCAGTCTCTGACCATTTCTTGTACCATGTCTGCAGTCTCTGACCATCTCTTGTACCATGTCTGCAGTCTCTGACCATCTCTTGTACCATGTCTGCAGTCTCTGACCATCTCTTGTACCATGTCTGCAGTCTCTGACCATCTCTTGTACCATGTCTGCAGTCTCTGACCATCTCTTGTACCATGTCTGCAGTCTCTGACCATCTCTTGTACCATGTCTGCAGTCTCTGACCATCTCTTGTACCATGTCTGCAGTCTCTGACCATCTCTTGTACCATATCTGCAGTCTCTGACCATCTCCTGTATCGTGTCTGCACACTCTCTGACCATCTCTTTTATCATGCATGCAGTCTCTGACCATCTCCTGTAGTATATCTGCAGTCTCTGACCATCTCCTGTATCATGTATGCAGTCTCTGACCATCTCTTGTATCATGTATGCAGTCTCTGACCATCTCTTGTATCATGTATGCAGTCTCTGACCATCTCCTGTATCATGTATGCAGTCTCTGACCATCTCTTGTATCATGTATGCAGTCTCTGACCATCTCTTGTATCATGTATGCAGTCTCTGACCATCTCCTGTATCATGTATGCAGTCTCTGACCATCTCCTGTATCATGTATGCAGTCTCTGACCATCTTTTATAACATATCCTCACAGTCTCGTAGTGTAATATAGGATGAAATGAGAGCCATCAAGCTGGAGCCTAGAGAGAACTATTTGACTGAGCCCTGCAAGGTGCACCTGAGTGACGGTCAGTAACAGCGTAGCGAGGCCAGTCTGAGGGGATCACTGATGTAGGGGGCAGGGAATACAGTAAGGTAAGGAGGCACTGATATAAAGGTTCACCGTTGTATCAGTAAGCCCCCCGCCCCCCTTACCCTAGTGCGTTCACTCTGGGGAAGGTGCTCTATGGTGACCAGAGTCCCATAGTTCATAGGATTTAAGGCTCTTCATATATGCAATTTTTTAAAGGTTAATTTTTAACGCTTGAATTATTTTTCCCATTATGGGAGTTGGTGGGGCCTCATATCTAAGGTTTGCCTAAGGCCTCACCAAGCCTAGAGCCGCCTCTGACGTCCAAGGTTCAGCCTACCCCTGTAGAACTCTCCTCTTTCCTAGATAGGTACCCCATCCCTAGTTTGTCTTCAGCTGATGCGGCGCTCTTGAACGCACCATTATCGGAGGACGAACTACTGGAGGCTCTGGCACATGCACAGAATGGAAAAGCACCTGGGGCAGACGGATTGCCGGCCGAGGTGTTTAAGAGGTACCCTTTTGAAGGTCTACAACGATGCCTTTGAAACTGGCGTGCTCCCCCTTCTATGAATGAGGCTCTCATAGTGGTACTACTTAAACCAGGTAAGGACGCTATGTCGCCGGATTCATACAGACCCATTTCTCTACTATCATTTGATGTTAAACTACTGGCCAGAGTTCTGGCCAACAGATTGTCCAAGTGTATACATCAAGTGATACATAGGGACCAATCTGGATTCACCCCATCGAGATCCACTGACCAGAACCTTCGCAGGTTGTTTCTCAACTTGCAGGTCCCAGTTGACAATCCTGGTAACCGAGCTATTTTCTCGCTGGACGCGGCTAAAGCGTTTGATAGCGTTGAGTGGTCATACCTATGGGAAGTTATGACGAGGTTCGGGGTGGATGCCACATTCCTTAAGTGGGTTCAACTTCTGTATAGCGCCCCGTCGGCCAGGATGAGGATTAACGGGGATCTATCAGATCCCTTCAGACTCTTCCGGGGGAATCGGCAGGGGTGTCCCCTTTCACCCCTGCTGTTTGCCCTAGCACTAGAACCCCTGGCTATACATGTTCGGGCTTCGCAAGACATTACAGGTTTTTGTAGGGGCCCCAGACAGGACATAATATCCCTGTACGCGGACGACACATTGATCTATCTTGGCGACACGGAGGGCTCCTTGAGGAATGTGATGACTTTGATCGCAGACTTTGGGGAGTTATCCGGGTTTAGCATCAATTGGAATAAATCGGTCCTCCTGCCTCTAGACCCCCTTGTGCGCCAGCTGCCGGACTGTGCTAAAGATGTCTTGATAGTGGAGCAATTCAAATACCTTGGTATCCAGGTCACAGCTGACCCAGCACAGTATTTACCACTGAATCTGACACTACTGCTTCGTAAATTCCGGCTGAAATGCTCAGCATGGTTGAAGCTGCCCCTCTCGGTCACGGGAAGAGCTAATTTGGTGAAAATGATCTGGGCCCCTCAACTGCTATACATACTGCACAATGCCCCAGTATGGATCCCACATGCTTGGTTCACCCTAATAGATGCCCAGTTCAGGAGTCTGTTATGGGGCAACAAAGTGGCCCGTATCAGCCTCTCCTCATTATAATTAGCCAAAGATCAGGGAGGCATGGCTGTACCACACGCCCGCTACTATTTTGTAGCCTCACAACTTCAGCACCTTGGGGGCTGGGGTGAGAGGGACGAGGAGGACCTGATTCGCTCGTTGCTGGTGCCCTGTGGGTCAGAGATGTCTGCTCTATCCCACTTGGAAGCGGGATTTACACACTTCTCGGGCTCCCTCCCCACCAAACTGCTAAATTCCCTATGGAAGTACATCAGGGTGCTGCTACATATAGGGGGTGTCTGCACGTTTACCCCGATATGGAACAACAAATACTTTCACGAACTACATAAACTTAAGGGTTTCCGGACTTGGGAGATGGCAGGCATAAACTATATAGTTCAGCTGTTTAGGGGAGTGATTCTTAAGTCTTTCATGGACCTTCGGGAAGAGTTTTCTCTACACAGACACCAGTTCTATCGCTATTTACAGTTGAGGCACGCTATACAATCTGAATCCAGGTTATCACCGCTCAGATCTAGGCACCCTCTGATGAAGGAAGTATTTTTGAAAAATGATAAGAAAGGCATGATATCTAGGGTTTACAGTACATTGCTCAATGCAACACATGATGCCTCTACACTTCCATGTAGGAAGGGCTGGGAGAAGGATCTGGGCCCCATAGATGGTGAGACGTGGGAGCTGTGTCTCACGTCAGCCCCACTCGTGTCGGTGTCAGCAGCCCGCAAGCTTTCTCACCTGTTTCTGCTCCATAGGGTGTACAGAACCCCAATTCGCTTACATAGATGGGGATGTAGGGACTCACCGTTATGTCCAAAATGTTGTGTACACGAAGGAGACCTGCTACACATGATGTGGAAGTGCCCGAAATTTTTCCGGTACTGGACTTTTGTTCTTACCACTATATCCCAGGTATATCAAATACCGCTTCCACAGGAACCCGTTGTGTGTCTGCTTGGGGCATTGGAGGTGCCCTCGCTTTCACCCAATGGTCATACGGCTATAATCCATTTGTTGTATGCAGCTAGGAAGGGGATTGCGAGACTTTGGATAACACCCAGGGTACCGACGGGTCAACAATGGGTCGATGATGTCAATAGATTGTTGATTCGAGAGAAACTTACTTATCAGCATAGAAGTGCTCTGAGAAAGTTTTACTCCATGTGGCAACCGTGGCTTGATGTGCCCGGCCTGGGTCCCCCGCAACTCATCGCAGATAGACTATTGCAAATGTAAAATGTTATTGCCATAGGTTGCTGTGGTTGTGCATTTTGTCAGAGCCCAATATTACTACCCCGCAACAGGGAGGCTGGTGGATTGTTTCTTTGCCTTCTCTCATCCTCTTCTCCCCCTCATCTCCCCTTTTATCCCTCCCCTCCCTTCTCTCTTCTCCCCCTCCCCCCCTCCTATTTTAGTGGTAGCTTCACTTACATTCACTTTCACCTTCAATCTTCCCTTTGAATAGTTTGTTTAGGGTTGTTTTGCCTATGACTGCCCCCGGTTGAGGAGTTCCCTTAACCCGGGGGTTCGCTGTCTACATATGCTTTTGGGTTCTATACAATGTACTCTGTTGCACTTTGCTTGGTGTCTCTTTATGTATAGCGGTAATTGTTATTCTGTTTGTAATTTGCACTGTTACTCCCCTGCATGTGGAATGTACGTTATGTGTCTTTTTGTATGGGATTGATATTTTGAGTTACCGCTCTTTACATGACAGTGTATATCATTGTATATTGTTTTCTTCAATAAACGACTCTTTGATTTAAAAAAAAGTCTATCAATGTCCACCTTCCTTTCCCTCTTCAATTTAGAGGCCAGTTGTATACATTTTCCCCTGATAGTAGCTTTATGGGCCGCCCAAAGAGCCTCAGCCGAAACACTCACTGTATTGTTTAAGGTGAAGTATTCTGAGAGAGCAGTATTAATTTCAGCCACATTAATAGGGTCAGATAGGATAGATTCATTGAGTCTCCACTGAAAGGGTTTAGGTTTGTGTGTGGGATTATCCTTCGTCCTCGGCTTGTTCCATAACGGTGTAAGCAGGCTATTCGGAGAAGGACGCTTGGCCGGATTATACGCTGGATTTGAAGTGTCCATGTCAGCCTCTAGGGAGATTAGCTTCAGGGACAAGAGGCCTTTATTTCCTTTTGGGACAGAACCACCAGCAGGGGTTTCAGGGAGCGTCTCCTTTGAATTGTGGATTGAGATAGATCGGCAAAGATTTGAACGGAGTGACCCTGGCACATTATTTGTTTCGTCGCTCTAGATTGCTTCATTATCTCCTCTTTGACCAGATAAAAATGAGGCTTCACGATGACATCTCGGGGGGAACCATCCTTTCTAGGGGGCCCCAGGGCTCTGTGAACCCTGTCCAGTTCTAAGCGATGTTGCGGTATATTCGGGATCAACGATTTAATTATCTCGTGAGAGGCTTGCAAAACATCCATTATAGCTTCTGGTAGACCCCTAATCCTGAAATTGTCCTGTCTGGATCTATTTTTAAGTTCATCAATTCTAAGTAGGGCTGAATCAAGCCTGTCCTGTAGCGTTTGAATATGACCAGTTTTCTAGTTAGTAGAGGCTACTGCGAGGTCTAGCTTGTGTTCTATGGCTTCCATCCTAGATCCTAAGTTCTGGAAATCAGCTTTTATATCATTAGTTATTTTAGCAGCTGTGGATGCAAGCCCTGTTTCCAGAAGAGCTGACAATCTAAGGAACAGGTCATCAGAGTGAGATCCTGTCATAGGGATTGGTGTGGAGGGATATGGACTCTCCTGCATTATAGGCAGAGACTGACCAGCAGATGGAAATGCTGACTCCTCAAAGGTCCTGCTTAGCAAGGATTCAGTGGAGGCTGGGGAGGGAAACACTTGCGGGAGCATCACACTCTGGTGTGCTGGAGTGAACGTTAGGGTGGCCGGGGTTAACACTTTGCCTCTGCTCTGTGTGTCCTTCCATGTGTGCGACAGCCTTCTTGGAACACCCAGTCGGCTGAGCCCAGTCGAATTGCGGCCCGAGGTCTCGGCGGACCAGATTAGATGTGATACGGGGATAGCCCAGAACAGCGGGACTCCGGAACACCGGTAAGAAACAGCAAGGTCCCCTCCGTGCACTGCTGTCTGTGCCGTGGGTGCTGTGTCTGATGGAGCTCCGGCTCACGCGGCCATCTTGGAAACCCTGCACATGCGCACTCCCATATATATTTTTTTTTTTGCGCAAAGTTGTCACTAAATGATATATTGCTCAAACATGCCATGGTTATATGTGGAATTTCACCCCAAAATACATTCTGCTGCTTCTCCTGAGTACGGGGATACCACATGTGTGAGACTTTTTGGCAGCCTAGCCGCATACGGGACCCCAAATACCAAGCACCGCCTTGGGGGGGTTTTGAATTGTCCTGGCATTTTATGCACAACATTTAGAAGCTTATGTCGCACATCACCCACTCTTCTAACCACTTGAAGACAAAGCCCTTTCTGACACTGTTTGTTTACATAAAAACATTTTTCTTTTTAAAGTTAAGTTGAACCCCCAAACATTATATATATTTTTTTAAAGCAAAGGCCCTACAGATTAAAATGGTGGATGTTGCATTTTTTTTTTCCACACAGTATTTGCGCAGCGATTTTTCAAATGCATTTTTTGGGGAAAAAATACATTTTTTTATTTATTTTAAAGCACTAAAACACACTATATTGCCCAAATTATTTATAAAATAAAAAAGATGATCTTAGGCCTAATACATGGATACCAAACACAACATACTTTAACCACTTTAGCCCCGGACCATATTGCTGTCCAATGACCAGAGCACTTTTTGTGATTCGGCACTGCGTCGCTTTACCTGACAATTGTGCGGTCGTGCGACGTGGCTCCCAGACAAAATTGGCGTACTTTTTTCCCCACAAATAGAGCTTTCTTTTGGTGGTATTTGATCATCTCTGCGGTTTTTATTTTTTTGCGCTATAAACAAAAATAGAGCGACAATTTTGAAAAAAATGCAGTGTTGTTTACTTTTTGCTATAATAAACATCCCCCCCAAAAATATAAAAAAACTTTTTTTTCCCTCAGTTTAGGCCGATACGTATTCTTGTACATATTTTCCGTAAAAAAAAATGTCAATAAGCGTTTATTGATTGGTTTGCGCAAAAGTTATAACGTTTACAAAATAGGGGGTCGTTTTATGGCATTTTTATTAATATTTTTTTTTTACTAGTAATGGCGGCGATCAGCATTTTTTTCAGTACTGCGATATTATGGCGGACACTTCGGACACTTTTGACACATTTTTGGGACCATTGGCATTTTTATAGCGACCAATGCTATAAAAATTACATTGGCAGTTAAGGGGTTAACACTAGGGGGCAGGGAAGGGGTTAAGTGTGTTCCTGGGTGTGTTCTAACTGTATTGGGGGGGGGGGGGGTGGCCTCACTAGGGGAAATCACTGATCTTCTGTTCATACATTGTACGAACAGAAGATCAGCGTTTCCCCCGCTGACAGGAGCGGGAGCTTTGTGTTTACACACATAGCTCCTGGTCCCCGCTCTGTAACGAAGGAGCGTGCGTGCCCGGCGGCGATCGTACCCGCTGGGCACGCATGCGGGACTCGGGCAAGCGACCGCTTTAGAGCGAACGTATAGCTACAGGCTCTCGCCCAGCAGTGCCACCGTCCCGCAGTAATATGACGGCGGGCGGTCGGCAAGTAGTTAAAGTTGCGCACAAACGCGCAGTGGCGACAAACTACATACATTTTTAAAAGCCTTTAAAAGTCTTTACAGGTTACCACATTGGATTTACAGAAGAGGTCTACTGCTGTCTGCAGTCTCTGATCATCTCCTGTGTCATGATTGCAGTCTCTGACCATCTCCTGTGTCATGTCTGCAGTCTCTGACCATCCCCTGTGTCATGTCTGCAGTCTCTGACCATCTCCTGTGTCATGAATACAGTCTCTGACCATCTCCTGTGTCATGAATACAGTCTCTGACCATCTCCTGTGTCATGAATGCAGTCTCTGACCATCTCCTGTGTCATGTCTGCAGTCTCTGACCATCTCCTGTGTCATGAATGCAGTCTCTGACCATCTCCTGTGTCATGAATGCAGTCTCTGACCATCTCATGTGTCATGAATGCAGTCTCTGACCATCTCCTGTGTCATGAATGCAGTCTCTGACCATCTCCTGTGTCATGAATGCAGTCTCTGACCATCTTCTGCGTCATGTCTGCAGTCTCTGACGATCTTCTGTATCATGTCTGCAGTCTCTGACCATCTTCTGTATCATGTCTGCAGTCTGACCATCTCCTCTAGTATTTAATTTTTTTGGAGGGCTGAAACTCCTCTAAGTTGTTGTCTGCTGTGTTTGGACTTTGCTGCATGCAGGGAGTGTTGTCTTTTTTTTTAAACAGATACAATTAAAAAAATGGAGTTCTCCTGACTGCTTGATTTTTTTTTAATGAAAATCGCACGCAATAATCTTGATGCATCGTGATGCATCGCGGAATCGAATCAAAGCGTTGACATGATAATTGTAATCAAATCGTGAGGCCAGTGAAGATGCACAGCTCTATCGTTAAGTGTTTAATGACCACACTTGGTAACCTGTAAACATTGGAAACTAAAATGTAGTAATAATTAAAGAAACTTTATTAACATTATGAACATTACAGAAGAAAATAACAACAACATTCTCAACTTCTACTTTTACCTGATCCATACAATATTTTCATTATCTTTCCAGTGAATCAGGAAAAGCACAAACAACATCTGATGGAGAAGACTGAGACTCTAGAGGAGCATAGACCCCCAGGAACTACTCTGGAACCACAAAGATTCCTCATCAATGAGCGTTATGTGGACCTGATTGTAGTCTCCACTGATCAGTTCAGGGAACGTCCCCAGAATGAGCTAATACAGACTGGGGTAAAACATGAGGAATGCTTGAAGGAAACACAAACTAGACTGGAACACATTTCCCCCAACAAGCTGTTCAGATGGAACTCCCAGTCACATTGTGTACCACATGCCGTAATGGTGAGCGGAGTGCCGGGAATAGGGAAGACCACACTGATGCAGAAGTTTGTCTATGACTGGGTGACCGGAAAACACTACCAGAGATTTGCCTTTCTCTTCTTCTTCAGATTCCGGGACCTTAATAGACTGGGAGAGCTCAGCTTGGAGGAGATGATTCTTCATCAATATCCATATCTGGAGAGTCAGATTGGAAATATTTTACAAGATCCAGAGAGACTTCTGTTTGTATTTGATGGATTAGATGAAAGTGTTCACCAAATGGATTTCAGATCAAGTAAACTCTTTGCTTACAGGACAAATTGTGGTGAGATTGTGGTCAGTTTGGTGAGGCAGAGGCTTCTTCAGGGTTGCTCTGTACTGATAACCAGCCGCCCAACCAGACTGGCATCAGTTGATACCGGTGTTTTCCAGAGAATAGCTGAGATCATGGGATTTCTCCATGAAGACAGACTGATCTTCTTTAATAATTTCTTTGGGAATGAGGAATTGTCAGGAAAGGCTTTTCATTATGTGCAGGAGAATGATACGCTGTACACTTTCTGTTATATCCCATCATACTGCTGGATCATCTGTACAGTGTTATCAATGTGCTTCAGAGCCCAACCAATCACTGATCAGCTGATGACATCATTACCCAAAACAGTGACACAACTCTTTGTGACTTTTGTCTCCAACATTCTGGCCAATCACAACCAGAATAAAGATGGTGGTCCCACTGCCCGGGAACTGCTGACATCTATTGGGTGGATGGCAGAACGTGGAGTCATGAATCACATGATTGTATTTGATGAGCATCATCTGGAGTCATTCACTGTGATAAATGATAATCATCTCTTCTCATCTTTCATGATGGAATCTGGTCAGCCTCCTGATGTGGATTACACCTTCTTACATCTCACTCTTCAGGAGTTTTTTGCTGCTTTGGTCCATTTTATTAACTATAATGCTGACAGATTACAGAAAACACTGGATGAGGCTGAATCTTATGAAGATGGCCGTGCTGAAATATTCCTCCGTTTCCTCTGTGGTCTCTCAGATTCTTCTACTAGATCTATGTTAAAGTCTCATGTGGGAGAATTGTCTACTCAGGCTGCCAGACATGTCATCACCTGGATCCAGAAGAAAATACCAAAACAAACACCTGACAAATCCACAAGAGGCAGCAGAGAGCTTCTTAATGTATTCTACTATCTCTATGAGAGCAGGAATAAGGCTCTGGTGTCACAATGTATTGGATCAAAGGAAGTTGACTTTTCTCTTGTCCCCCTCAGCCCTCTGGACTGCTCTGTGCTGTCTTTTATCCTTCAATCCTGCAGAGACACAGAAGAAGTAAATCTAAGCTTATGTAATATTCAGAGTGAAGGATTGAGGAAACTTATACCGGCTCTACACAACATCAAGAGCATAGGGTAAATATTAAATCTGATTTATCACATTTCTGTAATAAATTGGTATTTTTAGGAAAAATTACTAATTATTACTGTGAATTGTTTTCTGTTATATGCAGACTGTACATATCTATTTATATGAATACATCAGATAAGACTTAAAGTAGAACTAAAGGCAAAACCTTTTATTTTCAGATGAAGTAAAGGATGGTTATAACTAGGGTTGTCCCGATACTTTTTTTTACATGTGTCCCCAAATACAGCCATGCCCCCCACATATGCAGCAATGTCCCCCCCAGCCATGTCCCTCACATATGCAGCCATGTCCCTCACATATGCAGCCATGTCCCTCTAGCCATGACCTGGGGAATGCGGCACCTGTAGCCCATTTCCTGCACACGCCTGTACACAGTGGCTCTGGATGTTTCTACCCCAGACTCAGTCCACTGCTTCCACAGGTCCCCCAAGGTCTGGAATCGGTCCTTCTCCACAATCTTCCTCAGGGTCCGGTCACCTCTTCTCGTTGTGCAGCGTTTTCTGCCACACTTTTTCCTTCCCACAGACTTCCCACTAAGGTGCCTTGATACAGCACTCTGGGAACAGCCTATTCGTTCAGAAATTTTTCTGTGTCTTACCCTCTTGCTTGAGGGTGTCAATGATGGCCTTCTGGACAGCAGTCAGGTCGGCAGTCTTACCCATGATTGCGGTTTGGAGTAATGAACCAGGCTGGGAGTTTTTAAAAGCCTCAGGAATCTTTTGCAGGTGTTTAGAGTTAATTCGTTGATTCAGATGATTAGGTTAAGAGCTCGTTTAGAGAACCTTTACATGATATGCTAATTTTTTGAGATAGGAATTTTGGGTTTTCATGAGCTGTATGCCAAAATCATCAATATTAAAACAAAAAAAAGCTTGAACTACTTTAGTTGTGTTTAATGAATCTAAAATATATGAAAGTCTAATGTTTATCAGTACATTACAGAAAATAATGAACTTTATCACAATATGCTAATTTTTTGAGAACCACCTGTATAGATTGAGTTTAGTGAAAAATGGGCGTGGTTAGGTAAAATCTGAGCCTACTCAAAGTATACACCGTACACATATCACAGTTAGGGATGGGCGAACGGTTTGGCCCGAGCATAAGTTGGGGCCAAACATTTGACAATAAACAAAACAAAAAGGATTTTTAATACAGCTTACCTGTAAAATCCTTTTCTTGGGAATATATCACGAGACACAGATCCTTAATTAATGGGTTATGAAATCACTACCGGTTATTGGACACCGGCAAACCCAATTAGAATTGAGTTCCTCCCCTATATAACCCCTCCCAAATGGAGAGTGCCTCAGTTGTGTAGCAAAGCAATAAGTGTTCCACGTTTAAAGGGGTAAAAAAAAAAAAAAATTCCCTAAATAGCTTCCTTTACCTTAGTGCAGTCCGCCTTCACTTACCTCATCCTTCCATTTTGCTTTTAAATGTCCTTATTTCTTCTGAGAAATCCTCACTTCCTGTTCTTCTGTCTGTAACTACACACTGTAATGCGACACTTTCTCCCTGGTGTGGAGAAAGCCTCTTGAGTGGGAGGGGGAGCAGGAGTGTCAGGACACTCTCTACTTTGCAGATAAAAAAAAAGGAGCTGTGTGTTAGTGGGAGTCCTGACACTCCTGCTCGCCCCCTCAAGAGGCTTTCTCCATACCAGGGAGAAAGTGTCGCATTACTGTGTGGAGTTACAGACAGAAGAACAGGAAGTGAGGATTTCTCAGAAGAAATAAGGACATTTAAAAGCAAAATCGAAGGATGAGATAAGTGAAGGAGGACTGCACTAAGGTAAGGGAAGCTATTTAGGGAAAAAATTGTTCGTCTTTACGACCCCTTTAACTCATAAGCCGGGTGGGAGCTCTGTGTCCCGTGATGTATTCCCAAGAAAATAATTTTACAGGTAAGCTGTATTAAAAAAATCAAATTTCTTTATCGTACATCACGGGACACAGAGTCTAGTCATTACTAAGTGGGTTATAGAGTCTACCTTCAGGTGATGGACACTGGTGCAATCAACCAGAACAGGAAGTTCCCTCCCTATATAACCCCTCCCATACTGGGAGCACCTCAGTTTTTTCATCAGTGTCTAAGGTGTTGGTCACGAGTGAACATGTGCTCTGAGGAGCTCCACTGGAGGGATCCATGCTGGATTTAAAAAGCCTCCATAAAGTCCGGAAACCGTCCAAGGTGCTTCATAGCCAAAGTTAACGGTACCCGGGCCTTGATACGAAGAACGAGGTTTGCCTATAATGCCTCTCTTCGGAGGGCTGGACCCTGGGTTCCAGTACTTTGTGCCTTACCAAGGACCAAATGTTTTCGGCTGCCAGGGTGCTTTATAGGTCCAGGGGAGTGGTGTTCCTGACCACGGATCCCGGTCCCTGAAGGTCTGAGACAATACCCATGGTGAAGGGTGAAGATTGGGCCTCTTGCTTGGCAACACCCTGCTGCGTGGAAAGGTAAGAGGAGGTACCTACGAAACTTGGTTTGACAGTAGGTCTTCCATTGGGGACTATGGATCTCGCCTATTTTTTTATGCTTCTATGCATGGGAAAATTAACCACTATGTATTTTGAGACAGGATGGCTCTGGCACCCATATAACTCCCCTAGCTGGTCTAGTCCTCTCCTGATGGGGCTATTGGGTCTTGCCTATAAATGCAGGTGTGCCTGGGCAAAGAGACCACTATGTCTGGTGAGACAGGATGGCTGTAGTACCTATAGGTCTCCCCTGGAGAGGGCTGGTACCCCTAAGTCCTATGCAAAAGGATTGTCATGAGTAGCTGCATGTCTTATCTGTTTTCCACCACTAAAGGCAGTAAAAAGACATGCCTGGTGTTTCGCTTACCATGCTTTCTGATCTATGGTGCAGCTTACTTTCTCCGCTTCAGGCTCTGCCACGATGGGGGTCCCTCGTAGTCCGAGTCCACGGCACTCCTTGGGGGATCCCTATCTCCCCCCGCCTCCACCATTCCCTACGCACGCATGCGTGAGGGGGGGCGCGCTTTGTAGGCGGGGGGGACGATGTGGTTGCCGCTGGCGCATGCGCTTGCCGGCTCATGGTGCAGACGCAGGGCGGCCCCTTCAAAAGGCCAAGACGTCAGAGCTCTGTAAAGCCAGGGGGACGTAAGCACCTTGTGTGGATACAGCTAAGACGCCTACTCAGCATCTAGCTGTGCAGATTAGCAGGCATTATTTTGCTAGACTAAGTTCAGCTGTTGATGCACCAGGGTCAAGTTCCTCTGCTTTTGGCTTAGGACTTTTTGTCTCCCTGTAAAAGAGGGTCCAGGGGTAGGAATATAAAGGGTATCGCCACCTAAATCTGGTGGCCCTTTATCATGCTTGCATGATACTATCCTCCCCTGTAGAGACTTAAGACAGCTCACAGAATGAGCTATCAGCCCTGTCAGACGTTGCAGCAGAGGCATATCTGGTGAAAATGGCGCCTATGGCAAGCACTGAAACTGCGCCCCTGTCAAAACATTTGAAACCTGTCTTTCAGATAATACTGTCAGTATATACAGGTATATATAGAGAACAGTAGGTTAGTTGTTGGGGCCTCTCTTGGTTTGAATCTGGGCCAGAAAGCTATCTGTATGTTCTCTTGGTGTGGGCACACTCCAAAGCCATGTTGGTAGGTGATGGCCCCCTACTGTATGAAGTGGCAATGTACATGGGTGATCACATTCTGCATGCCACCCCCCATGCCTGAAAAATTATCCAAAATGAGCGCTGGCCCAAAATCTGGCAAGAGCTGGCTGGACAGGACTGAATGGAAGTATACATAGATATGTGTAGGGTCCTCTATGATTGTAGGGTCAGTGTAGAATGTGATCAGCCGTGTACACTGCCAGTCTGTACAACGGGTACAATTCACCTACCTGCATGTGTTTGGAGTGGAAGAGGAACCCCACTGGGAGAACATGCTAACTCCATGTAGCTAGTGTCCTGGGCAAGGGTGGAGCCCAGTATATATATATATATATATATATATATATATATATATATATATATATATATAAAATGGGGTAGACATTGGTGGAGTACCTGCCAGGTTAGGTGATATAGTGTCAGGTTAGGTGCTATGGTGCCAGGTTAGGGTATATTATGCTAGTGGTATAATGCCAGAGTAAATACATGACAACATGAATAGATAAGATAATGCTGGTCCTGTTCCCCTCTTCCTCTGTCACCTGCACTAAAAGGCTAAATGAACACATGTCTGTCTCTGCTGCTGCAGAACCTCCTTCTCCCCCCTCTCTGAAGTAAACAAAGAAAGAAAAAAAAACTCACACGGGTGCTGCCTGACATGCTGAGGTCTGATTATGGCTTCTTCCTGGAACCACTGGCGTAGCGTGGGGGGGGCAGGGGGTGCTGTGGCCCCGGGCGCAACATTTAGGGGGGCAAAATTTAGGGGGGGCGAAATTCCGTGCGGCTTGCCTCCTAATTTTTATTTCCTGTGTCCCCGGATCTCTGGCCGCCATGTTTAATGTCTGGCGCCCTGTGATTGGGTGTATGGGGGTCATGTGTGGCGTGGGCCTGGCCAGTCCACGATCCGCACATGACCTGGTGATGCGCTGCCCAAGAGGTGCCCACGGCTCTAGTAGAGTGGGCCTTTAGCGGAAAAGGAGAAGATTTTCCCTTTAAGCCGTAGGCCTGGAAAATTACTTGATTAATTCACCTAGAAATAGTGGATTTAGATGCTGCCTGACCCTTCTTGGGTTCCTCTGGTAAAACAAACAAGACGTCGGTCTTTCGGATTTGGGCCGTAGCCTTTAGATACATTTTAACCACTTAAAGACCCCCGCACGCACATATACGGCCACAACATGGCTCGTACAGGCACAAGGGCGTAAATTTACGTCCCCGCCTGAGTGCGGTTCGGGGGTCCCATCGGGACCCCCTCCGCGGCGTGCGGGGGTCTCCCTACCTCTGGGAGCGATCCGGGATCTGCGGGCGGATGTCCGTGTTTTCCGCCCCCCCCGCGATCGCTCCCAGCCAATGGGAGCGCGCTCCCAGCCTGTCACTTCCTCCTCCTGTGTTTACACAGGAAGGAGGAAATGATGTATTCTCTCATCGCAGCGCTGTTTCCCAGCGCTGCTGATGAGAGAAGACATCACAAGTAAGTGTGCACCAACAGAACACTGACACACACTCACATAGGCATATTAACCCCTTGTGATCGCCCCCCCCACCCCCCTGTCACAGTGTTACTGAATGCAGTGATTTAATCACTGCATTTAGTGTCAGTGTGACAGGCACTGTAAAAAACAGTTAGTGTTAGGTTCAGGATAGCCCCCCACCCCCCTAATAAAGTTTTAACCCCCTGATCACCGCCCTAGTTAACCCTTTCACTCCCTATTGCCAGCGTCACTAAGCGATCATTTTTCTGATCGCTGTATTAGTGTCGCTGTTCCCGCTAGGTAGCTATTTTTTTTTATTGCGATTTTTTTTTTTTACTAAAGACATGTGGCTAAATAAATTTTGGCCTAAATGTTTGACTAAAATTTAGTTTATTTGATTTTTTTTTAACAAAAAGTAAAAAATAGTGTTTTTTTTTCAAAAATGTCGCTCTATTTTTGTATATAGCGCAAAAAATAAAAATCGCAGAGGTGATCAAATACCACCAAAAGAAAGCTCTATTTGTGGGAAGAAAAGGACGCAAATTTTGTTTGGGAGCCACGTCGCACGACCGCGCAATTGTCTGTTAAAGCGACGCAGTGCCGAATCGCAAAAACACCTTGGGTCATTTACCAGCGTATTGGTCCGGGTCTTAAGTGGTTAAGGGCCCTCACCACATCCAAGGTATGCAACAGCATTTCCTTTTCTGAAGAAGGCTTTGGAAAAAAGGAAGGAAGAATCAGATCCTGGTTCAAGTGAAAGTTTGATACTACTTTCGGAAGAAAGGACAGATGAGGACGCAACACTACCTTGTCCTTATGCAGGACCAGGTAAGGACCCCTACATGAAAGGGCTGTCAACTCTAACACTCTTCTGGTAGATGAAAGGGCAGCCAGAAACACTAACTTTCTAGTCAGCAGTACCAAGGGAATCTGGACCAGAGGCTCAAAAGGTTGTCTTTGAAGTGCCAACAGAACCAGGTTCAAGTCCCAGGGGCAAAGGGGGGTCCTGACCGGCAGATTAACCCTAAGACTTGATAAGGGAGTGGGTAGCCAATGGTCTCTGGAACAGGACAGACAAGGCAGAAACCATACTTCCAAGGCCAAGCGAGCTGCCCGGATCTCCAACAGGTGGATGGGCAAGGTCCTCTCTGACCCTAACCATCTTCCCTGCTGGGACAATTCCCCCAGGACTGCCCCCCAACCTTGCAGGTTGGCGTCTGTAGTCACTACCGTCCAAATGACTGGACTGAAGGATTTGCCCTTCCGTAGGTTCTGGGGCGTCAGCCACCAGCACAGACTCTGTCGAACTGATGGAGAGAGAGTCATAGGAAGGTCTAGGGCCTTCTTGTTCCAGGCCGACAGGATGGCATTTTGCAATTTCCGTGAGTGGAATTAAGCGTAAGGTACCGCTTCGAAGGCGGCCACCAGCTTGCCCAACAGTCGCAAACAGAGGCGAATGGTTGGCTTCTCCTTGCTCCGTACCTTCTGGATCATTTCCCTTATGGAATTAACCTTTGCTTGTGGCAAGAAAATCCTCTGGTGCTCCATTTCTAGGAGCATGCCTAGATATTCCAGCCCCCTTGTCGGCTCCAAGGCTGATTTGTCCTGGTTTATGACCCAGCCTAGAGATTCGAGATACTGAACCGTAAGGGAAACTGCCCGTCTTACACTGGAGGCTGACCGATCTATTATCGAGAGATTGTCTAGATATGCCATGATAGAAATACCTTGAGCTCTTAGGTTGGCTAACACGGGAGCCAGGATCTTTGTAAACACCTGTGGAGCCGTGGCTAGTCTGAACGGAAGAGTCACAAACTGGTAGTGGTGCTGACCCACTGCGAACCGCAGAAATTTGTAATGACCTGGAAATATGGGAACGTGGAGGTATGCGTCTTTTA
This sequence comes from Rana kukunoris, assembly GCA_029574335.1. Taxonomy (NCBI): domain Eukaryota; kingdom Metazoa; phylum Chordata; class Amphibia; order Anura; family Ranidae; genus Rana; species Rana kukunoris. Next base: position 543,793,012 of record CM056051.1, on the reverse strand, counting down.
TATCGATTGACGCTAGGAAGTCCTCCCCTTGCAGGGTGGCGGCTACCAAATGGATAGACTCCATTTGAAAGGATCGGATCTTTGGGTCAAGCCCTTTACGTCCAAAAATTGGCCTGACATCGCCATTCGGCTTTGGAATGATGAAGCGATTCGAGTAAAACCCCAACTTGCATTCCTGGGCTGGTACCTTCACAATTACCCCCTGACACAAGAGGAGGTCTAAGTCTGTTAGGAGCGATAGCCTCCTTGCAGGGTCGCCTGGCAGGTTTGACATAAAAAAGCGAGGAGGGGGGAAATTCTGAAACTCCAGCTTGTACGCCCGAGCAACCGAGGGGAGGACCAATCTGGCTCCCCAAAGCTCTGTGAAGAACCAAAGTCTTCCCCCCACTTACGTGAGTAGGGGCTCCCCTTCATAAGGCCGACTTGAGGGCAGGCTTAGTTGGCTTGCGGGACCAGGGCCTTTTGTTACCCCTGGAACTTGCCCCTGTGGCTTGTTGCCCATGGCTGATTGGCCAGGAGGCCATCAATACTGTCTGAAGGTCGAGGGTCCTGGGGCTGGAGAGGCAGATTGTTTAAAGGTGGGGCCTCGAAACCTCCTCTTAACAGGTAAAAGAGTACTCTTGCCACTAGAGATCCTCTGTATATATTTGTCTAAATCCTCTCCAAACAACCTTTCCCTATGAAAGGGAAACCCTGCTAGAAGCTTCTTGCAAGGAGCCTTTGCGGACCAATTCTTCAACCATAAGAGTCTCTGCATATGTACTAAAAACAGTGAGAGACGGGAAGCCTGCAGGATGGAGTCTTTAATGGCATCCACTGCAAAATATAAGGTTCTCGGAAGATCGGCCAATTCCCGAGCCTGTTGGGAGGGAATATCCTTTAATACCTGTTTTGCCTGATCCTTTAATGCCTGGCAAACACCAATGGACTACCGCCCCCGCTGTGGCAAGGAGGCTTTCAGCAAAGTCTCTAGCCTTTTATCGACAGGATCTTTGAACATTTGGATATTATCAACCGGACAAGTCAAGGACTTGTTGACGCATGAGATAGCTGCGTACACAGTAGGAACCGTCCATCTCTTAGACAACCTCTCCTCCATTGGGTACAAACCGAGAACCTCTTTGGGGGAATAAAAATTCTATCTGGACGTATCCAGTCCTGAAATATCAAGTCCTCTAATAGAGGATGGACCGGAAACACAGCGTTGGTCTGTGGTGCCTTCAAGGAGCCTAAGGAGGATATAGAAACCTGTGGCTCCTGCACAGGCAATTTAAATGCAGACACACCAAATCCAACAGGGACTGGATCCACAGCCTTTCAGCCTGGGAGGTGGAGAAGGGTTCCTCAATGGTTGATTCCTCGGAATCTGAACCCTCTAAGCCTTCTTCTGCTCGGTCCTCTGAAAATTCCAATTCCTCTGGGGAAAAAAATTCCGCATTTGGGGACCCATACCTAGGAGATGGGGACCTAGCCCACTTTCTCTCTGGTAACAGGGCCGCAATCAATGTTGCTAACCTCCGTTCCAACCCACCTAGGGTGGAAGCTAACATCTCCTCTGTCACATAGATCGGAGCTGGTTGGATAGGGCCAGCCATAGCACCTAGCAACCCTGATGGCTCATCCAGGGCGACGACCTCTGGTCTATCCGGGGAGGATGGAACTGCCGAAGCATGGCCAAGATCCTCAGAGCCATATGAGGAACCCTTTTGTTTTTTCACCCCCTTTGTCCCTTTTGCAGATCCTGATCCCTTGGGAGCCATGATTCAATACCGAGGCACTCCGCTGAAAAAACTTCCTGTAACAGCTGGAAGGTAAATTCACATAGGCTAGGGTAGGTGCTCTTTAAAGCCCCCTGAGCCTAAATATGGTAAGCAGATACTAAAACCGCCTGGCTAATGTGACTCAAGAAAATGAGCCAAATACTGCTCCCTAAATGCTGGACTGGTAAAGAGCAACAACCCTGTCCAGGACAAGCCGTGGTTGGAGCTCAGGCTGCTGCAAGAACACCGGCTGAGTAATGATACAGTATGTTCAGTAATAAGAACAAAGCTTCTGAACCAATGTGTTCTATACTGCCCACTGCGTGTCAGGTAGCCAGATGTATCTTACTGAATAGTAAAGCTTAATCCATTTGAGGCTGCCGCATCGACTGCCGCTCTGTGTCTCTCTCACCACTACTGAGTAGCTTCAGCTTATATCAGCGTGCTTTCCTGCTGACGTCAGGCAGAGAGGGAAATGTCCCCCGCCCCCTACGCACGCTGCCGCATCTTTTTACCGCGCGTACGCACCCACATGATCATGTTTGCGGGAGAAGACGATAACCCGAGTCCTTGATTACCTAGGATATTTTGGTCACACAGAGAGGCTTGTTTCCCCAGGAATGCCTAAAATCGCATAAAAATGCTTAAGTGCATAAAGATGAGGGATCACACATCGTTACCTGAGAACCCGAGTCCTTGATTACCCTAGGATATTTTGGTCACACAGAGAGGCTTGTTTCCACAGGAATGCGTAAGATCGCATAAAAATGCTGGAGTGCATAAAGATGCGGGATCACACATGCTTAACTGATCACCCGAGTCCTGGATTACCCAGGCATATTTGGCCACAGAGAGAGGTTGGGTCCGCAGAAATGCCTAAAGTTGCATAAAATGCTTGATTGCATATAGATGCTGGATGGCACAGGGGTGCTCGGTCATACAAGAGTCCTTGATCACACAAGGGTACTTGTCCGCACAGGAGTGCTAAAAATGCATTAGATGTTTGATCGCATGAAAGATGCTGAATCGCATAAGGATGCGTGTTTGCCTAGATTTTGCGTGGTTGCTTAATGAGGCATGATAATTAGGTTTCCTTAATTATACAGGATTCCTTGAGCTTACATAGGAACACGTGTCTGCAGGGGTACATGCTGCACAATGCTGCATAACACGTTCAGAGCGCATAGCTTGCAAGATGCTTGTCCATAGCTCACATACTATATGTATGCCGGTATCCAGCACGCCCCCTTTTTTATGTTTTTTTTTGCCTAAAACATATTTTTATGAATTCATGCTTCCATGAACACACGCTTCCTTAGAGGGATATGGCTTTTAAGCTTGCCACATGCACATATGGGGAGCCATTTGCAGCAGAGGTTGTCTGCATTTCAAAGGGGAACAGCCCTATCTCCAGCTGGTGGTCTTGCCCCTTGGGTTAGCTACCATGCCTGGGTTAATAGGGGGCTAGGGCCCGCCTCTAGCAGGGCTAAAGGCCCAGGGTATAGCAGTAATGGCATACCGAGGCAAACTCCTGCTGACGGATCAGTCGGTGGCATGGCTGGACCTAGGGGAGTGCAGCATGGTTAAGTATCTGGAACTCCTGGGTTAGGTTCCCAGTCTAGAGGGGCATTCTTTCATTGACAAAAAGGAGAGTTTTCAGCCTCAGACAAGATCATCGCTATGAGAGAGCTGGTCTATGTGTTCACGGCAAGGAACAGTTCATTACGTTTTACCTTTGGCTTAAGGTGCTGGGGAATATGCCGGCTTTATTCAAGACAGTTCCCTCTGCTCGGTTTTATTCAAGGCTGATATGAACATTATTCCGTCGGCCTAGAATGAGTGGATCCTAACCTAGCATTATCCAAGGAGTCTGGTCCCAGGGATATGCTGGAATTTCAGTTGATGGTTCTTAACTAAATGATTGGCAGAAGGGAAGATCCTTCATACCCGTTACCTGGGAGGTGGTGGCTGCAAGTGAGCCTTATCCGTCAGCTTTCTAGAGCTAAGGATGGAGCATCTGACTTAAGGGCCTGAACGTTTAGGGTACACGGTTGTTCTGTCAGAATACAATCTGACAATCTTTCTCTAGTGGTTTACTTTGTTTACCAGGGAGGAGCTTGTGCCTTGCCTATTGACAATCATCATTTCATGGAATGCAAGATTGGCAGGCAATTCGCTGGAGCCGTCAACAATTGTGTCCGGGAAATTGACCTCTACACCCCAATTTTTTTCTGATCAAATGTGACAGAAACGGTACCCAGTACATAAAGGGTATTGACGTCCAGGTTCAACAAGAAGTTGAACAGCTTTGTGTCAAGGACAAAGGATCCACCCGCATGCGGGACAGATGTGTTAGTGATCCTGGGGGACCAGTTGTCGCTGGTTTATGTGTTCTCTCCCCCCAGTGCCACGACTTTTGTGGCTTTCATGCTACACCAGAGGAGAACGGAAGCTGGCCTAATTGCTCCGGCATAGCCCATATGAACTTACTGTGCAGGGACAGCAGAGGTGATAGTAGAGGACCCAGGGTCCCTTACAGCTTGTCCTGGCCTGCTTTGCAGGGTTACATCCTGTCTTGCATACATGGGTATTAATGGTCCGGCTGTTATAGCCCACATTCCTCAGGATCGGGGGCTTTCAGAATCTGCGGCAGTTACCTTGATTCATACAGGACAGCTGGCCTCCAGGACCAGATATCCTAGGATCTGGAAGACCCTTTGGAAAGAAGGTGGAGCTAGCCTTAAGTTCCATCAAGGATCCGATCTCGGCCTTGTCAATATTTTTAAAGGTCGCTTGTGTCACACTTTTGATCTGGGCCGTTATACAAGGGGTGACGTGTATAAGTCCGCCAGTTAGGTCGCCCTTGTGCTCGGAGGATTGGATCTAGTTTTGTCAGCTTACAGGGTCAGCACCTGGGGCTGATGCACCATAAGTCCCTTCACACTTCTAAAGAGGGAATTGGTGTTCTTCGTTGCAGTTGCCTCAGCAAGAGAGTATTGCCAACTTTCTTTGTATAGAGCCATACTTAATTATTTTTACAAGAAGGGTGATGTTAAATTTTTACCCAACCTTATTTACAAGAAGGATCTAGTGTTCATTTGAATCAAGATATTCTTGCCTTCCTTTTTCAAAGCCTTGGTCCGCGGAAGGAAAGGTTATTGCTTTTCTCTCAATAGAGATGAGAGCAGTTAAAAATATATCTGAAAGTTTTCAGATATAGAAACCTAACATTTTGTTTTGCTGCCAGAAGACCCTAGATATGGGCAGACAGTGTTCAGCTAAGCCATTATAATGGCTACACGCTCTCTCGTTGGAGTAAGAGAGTTCAAGACCTATCTGATGCGGCTGCTCGGATACGGGAAACTGATGTTGTTGCGCTACCAGGAGGCCCCAGAAGGGGGAAGGGCAGTGTTTAAATAAACTGTTCTCAAAGGTTGATTCAGGCTTGTGGTTAAAGAGAGGGCTTCCCCCTGTTTTTCCTTTGGGGTGCACCCTACCAGGATAGTAAGCACTTCATGCAGGTTGCATTACCAAGCCTTTATGACTCAGATTTGCCAGGCCGCAACTTGGTCGTTTGTGCTTACATTCACTAATCCCTATCAGGTGAACATAAGACGGCAGGAGGATGCAGCCTTTTGGGCACAGTATGCTGCAGGCAGCATTAGAGGTCCTCATGTCTGATGGCGGTCTGTGTTGTTGGTGTCTTCCTCCCCCTCAGTAAGCATTGCTTTGGTACATCCCACTTAGTAATGACTAGACTCTGTGTCCCAAATAAAATAGGATTTTTATAACAGCTTACCTGTAAAATCCTTTTCTTGGAGTACATCACAGGACACAGAGTTCCCGCCCCTCTTGTTTGGGGATATTGGGACACTTATTGCTTTGCTTCAAAAAACTGAGGTGCTCCCAGTATGGGAGGGGTTATATAGGGAGGGAACTTCCTGTTCTGGTTGATTGCACCAGTGTCCATCACCTGAAGGTAGACTCTATAACCCACTTAGTAATGACTAGACTCTGTATCCCGTTATGTACTCCAAGAAAAGGATTTTACAGGTAGGCTGTTATAAAAATCCTATTTTTCTTGATCATACATCACAGGACACAGAGCCTTAATTACTTAATGGGATGTCCCATAACAATGCTAAAATTTTGAGGGGAGGGGACACAGATCAGAATAAGACCACCATCGAGCCAGAGGATCTATACTGCTGCCTGCAGCACACTACACCCGAAGGCGGCATCCTCGAAACCTCTCACATCTACCTGATAGAATTTGGTAAATGTATGGACCGAAGACCAAGTAGCAGCCTTACAGATCTTTGCCATGTAGGCCTGGTGATGCACTGCCCATGAAGCACCAACTGCTCTAGTCGAGGGCGCTTTCACCTGAAAAGGAAGGCTCTTCTTTTCTAAATCGTAGGCCTGAATAATGACTTGTCGAATCCACCTTGCAATAGTGGATCTTGACACTGCCTGGCCTTTCTTTGGGCCTTGTGGCAGTATGAACTGACAATCAGTCTTCCTTGTCTGAGCCCTAGCTTGCAGATAAACCCTTACCGCTCTTACAACATTTAGAGAGTGTAGACTTTCTTCCTCCGCAGACTGCGGATCTGGAAAAAAAGACAGTAGGACTATTTCTTGGTTCAGATGAAAACCTGAAACCACCATAGGTAAGACATTTGGGTGAGGCTGTAGCACCACCCTGTCTTCATGAATAATCATGTACGGTTCTTTACACGAAAGAGCCGCCAATTCCGATACCCTTCTAGACTTTGTTCCCTTTTTAAATATGGGCACCACATTGGCCCTGCGCCAATCCAGTGGTACTATTCCTGTCATTTATAAATCCCTAAATATTATATACAGTGGCTTTGAAATGACAAAGCTCAATTATTTTAGGATCCGTGGGTGGATGCCATCAGGCCCAGGTGCTTTATCCACCTTTATTCTGTCTAAATATTTCTGGACCATATCACTTTTGAGCCATTGTGTAATGTGTATCATTTGGGGCTTTGTCACTACCACCCCCATAATGGACATGAGCTCCCCCATATGGCTATAAGAAAAAACAGTTTCTGTGTCAACAGATTTAGAGAAACCTGGTGTAAAGGTTCAAAAGGTAGCTTCTGTAAAACAGACAACACCAAATTCAAATCACATGGGCACACGGGAGACTTAATCGGCGGATTTAACCGCAGTGCACCCTGAACAAATGCCCTAACTAGAGAATGAGAGGCAAGCGGTCTTTGAAAAAATACAGACAAAGCCGAGATTTGGCCCTTGATAGTGCTCAAGGCCAACCTCATATCTAAGCCCAACTGAAGAAAGGCAAGAATCCTATTAATGGCAAACTTCCTAGGATTCCACTTTCTGGGTTCACACCAGGAAGCATATGCCTTCCAGATTCTGTAGTAGATGCGCCTGGAGGTAGGCTTCCTAGCATTAACCAGAGTGGATAGGACTGGTCCTGAGAGCCCACGTTTCCTCAGAATGTGGGTCTCAACAGCCAAACCGCCAAATTAGGCTTTGTAAGGCAGGATGGGATATTGGACCCTGCGATAGTAGGTCTGGGCATAATAGAAGAACCCAAGGTCTTCCTACTGCCATCCTTACGACTTCTGCGGACCAGGGTCTCCTGGGCCAAGACGGGGTGACCAAAATCAGACTTTCCTTCCTTCTTGACTCTCTGAAAAGATCGTGGGGGGAGTGGTACTGGAGGGAACGCATAAATCAGGGAATACCGATCCCATGAGATTGTCAGGGCATCTGACCCTTGAGAATAGGGATCTCTTGTTCTTGACACAAAACTGTCCAGTTTTGCATTGAACCTGAAAGCCAACAGGTCCCCATCCGGGGTTCCCCATTTCTGACATTTGATTTGAAACATGTCAGGGTGTAGAGACCATTCGCCTGGACTAAGTTGCTGGCGGCTTAAAAAATATGCATGCCAATTTTCTACCCCTGGAATGAAGACCGCAGATAGGCCAGGAATATGCCTTTCTGCCCCGGCCAAGATGTTATTTACCTCTTTTTGGGCATCCAGACATCTGGTGCCTCCTTGGTGATTGATATAGGATACGGCCGTAGCATTGTCAGACTGAACCCAAACAGGCCAGCCTTGCAGTCTGCAAGACCAAACTTTGTTGGCCAAATGAATTGCCTGAATCTCCAGAATGTTGATGGGTAGGAGCTTTTCAGCCCTAGACCACTTCCCTTGGGCTTCTTCTAGCACTGCCCCGCAGCCCAAAAGGCTGGCATCTGTGGTCACCACTTTCCATCTAACTGGAGTAAAGGATTTCTCTTCCGACAGATTTTGGGGGAGCAACCACCAATTGAGGCTCTGGCGAACCTCTGGAGATATGATCATAGGAAGATCCAGGGCCCGAACATCCTTGTTTTCAAGCTGACAGAATTCTGCCCTGTAATGGTCTTGAGTAAAACTGGGTGTAAGGAACAGCCTCAAATGAGTCTACCATCTTTCCTAACAATCTCATGCATAGACGGATGGAAGGCCTTCTTTTTGCCCTTACCACTTGGACCAAGTCTCCTATGGCTTTTGCCTTTGGCTTTAGAAGGAATACCTTGCTTAGGGACGTGTCTATAATCATGCCCAAGTACCCTAGCCTTTTTTGAGGCTGCAAGGAAGATTTCTCCAGATTGAGGACCCAGCCTATGTACTCTAAATATTCCACTGTGCTGTGCACATTGTGGCCCAAGCGTGTGGTGGACTGATCCATGATCAACAGATCATCCAGGTAGGCTGTTATCGCTATGCCTCATGCCCTTAGCCTTGCCAGGGCTGGGGCCAGTATTTTCATGAACACTCGAGGTGCTGTAGCCAGCTCAAAAGGAAGGGCCACAAACTGAAAGTGGCGCTGATCCACCGCAAACCTTAGAAATCTTTGGTGAGCGGGAAACATTGGTACTTGTAGATATGCACCTCTGATGTCTATTGATGTCAGGAACTCTCCTCCCTAAAGGGTGGAAACAACTGAACGAACAGACTCCTTGCAGAAGGAACTAATTTTCAGAAACTGATTCAGACTTTTTAGATCTAGGATAGGTCTGACATCCCCGTTTGGTTTTGGAACCGTAACCAGGTTTGAATAGAATCCTGACCCCTGATCCTCTGGGGCTAATTTCAAGATCACCCCTTGGGACAACAGGTGTTCCAAGGCCAACAGTAGAGGCCTTCTTTTCTCTGGGTCTTTAGTAATTCTTGATCTCAGAAACCGGGGTGGTGGAAGTTCTCTGAATTCTAGCTTATAGCCTGAGGACACTGTGGCGATGACCCACTTGTCCCGAACCTCGTTCCTCCAAGAGTTTGCAAAATGTAGTAAGCCTTCCCCTCACTCGGCTGAGCGGGGGCATCCCTTCATAGGGAAACTTTGGGGGTCTGTTTAGACTTTGAACCCCAAGTCCTTTTCTGCCCATGGGCTTTGCTCTGGGCTTTACCCCTAGTGTTAGACTGGGGTCGGCCACCGCCACTGCCTGGAGACTGATTTTTCCAGGGGCTGGAGAGAGAGTACATTTAAATGAGGGATGCTTACTCTTTCTTTTAACTGGAAATAGAGTAGACTTGCCTCCAGTTATCTTTTGGATATATTTATCCAGGTAATCTCCAAACAGGCGTTCTCCCCCAAAGGGGAATGCTGCCAAGTGTTTCTTGCAGGAAGCCTCGGCCTCCCAATGTTTTAACCAAAGTGACCTGCGCATATGTACCTGCAGGAGATTCAAGCAAAATGCTTGTTGAACAAAGTCCATAATCGCATCAATCGCAAAGCACAAGGCCTTAAGAAGGTCTTCATAAACCTTAATCTCCCCTGAAGGGAGAGGGTTAATCATCTGCTTCATTTGTTCCTTGAGGAACTGACATACACCAATGGCTGCAAACACAGGTTGTACTACAGCCCCGACCATGGCAGAGGAGGCTTTAACAGGGACTCCAGCTTTTTATCAGTTAGATCCTTGAAACCATGCACGTTGTCTAAAGCAGTGGTCATCAACCCTGTCCTGCAGGGCCCACTAACAGGCCAGGTTTTATGTATTACCTTGGGGAGAAATAGCTGCATCAATAGCAGGTACCCCCATTTCTTAGTGAAACCTTCCTCCATAGGATAAAGGAGGGAAAACTGTCTAGGAGGAGAAAACTGTTTATCTGGGTGAACCCAGTCATCATATATCAGTTTATCCAGCAAGGGATGAACTGGAAAGGTGCATGCAGTCTGTGGGGATTTCTGAGATCCCAAAGAGGAAACAGAGGGCTAGGGATGAGCTTCGCGTTCGATACGAACGTATGTTCAACTCAAACATTGCCTGTTCGATCGTTCGCCGAAAAATCGAACAAAACGGGTCGTTCGCACCAAATTCGAGTGACACGCGTTGGCCCATAATTCACTGCGGCGTTGCACGCTGATGATTGGCCAAGCATGCACCATGACCCCGCATGCTTGGCCAATCACAGCGCCCAAAAAACGAAGAGCCATAATTGGCCAAAGCCTAGGTGCTTTGGCCAATTATGTCTCAGGGCTTTAGCACACGCCCCACACTATAAAAGGCCGGCCTTCCGGGCAGCCTCGTGTAGTGTGTTCCGGCTTTGTTAAAGACAGCAGTCAGAGAGACAGAGAGATTATCTTTTTAGGTAGCTAGATAGAGCAGGCTAGTCAGTTTAGCTTTATTACAGTGTGTAGAGAATATATATACATCCCTAGGAGTTGTACATATATTTATACACTGTATAGCTTAGCTAGATCTGCTATTAGTATTTGTCAGGCAGGAGATTGTGCATAGCTGCAGTGCTCTAACGTGTTGTATTGCCTGTGGCTGTGTGGTGTGTTTAGTTTACACCTAAACGTACTGGGTGTTACTGCAATTGTCCTGCTTATTTGCACCTAAGCGCATTTGCTTTAAGTGCAAGTTTGCTGTGTAATCGCACGTAAGCGCATTTACTGTAAGTGCACATTTGCTGTGTAATCGCACGTAAGCGCATTTACTGTAAGTGCACGTTTGCTGTGTAATCGCACTTACTGTAAGTGCAAGTTTGCTCTTTAGTAGCACGTAATCGCATTTACTGTAAGTGCAAGTTTGCTCTTCAGTAGCATGTAAGCGCATTTACTGTAAGTGCACATCTGCTGTTTAATCGCGCGTAAACGCATTTACTGTAAGTGCACGTGTGGTGTTTATTTACACCTGAACACATTAAAATGTCTGGAAGGACAACAAAGAGAGGCTGAGAGTCACGAGGGCAAGCAGGCTCTGCATCTAGAGGCAATGCTGTTGGTGGATGCGGTGCATCCGCTTCAGTACGTGGCCGCTCGTCCTTCTTTTTGGGAGCTGGCCATGTTGAGCCTCAACATGCAGAGAAATTAGTAGATTGGATGACCAAGCCATCCTCATCCTGCTCATCCTCTCTCACACAGACTGATCTTAGTTTGTCTGGCAAAGCAGCTGCCAAGGCTTCCTCTTCCCTCTGTACAATGGCATCACACAATCCTTCCCTAGTCCCACCATGTCCTCCTGAGGAGTCCCCCGAACTGTTTCAACACAGTGTTGGGTACATGCTGAATGAAGATGCGCAGCATTTTGAAGGCTCCGATGATGGAACACAGATAGAGGACGGCATTGATGTGAGCCCAGGGAGAGGGGGTGGCCGAGAGGGACAGCAATCTGGCAGTGATGTTCCCCCAGCTGGAGCATACTGCCAGGTTTTTGACAGTGATGAGGAGGGAGGGGATAATGAGGTCACTGACTCTACCTGGGTGCCTGAGAGGAGGAGGAGGAGGAGGATGAGGCACAGGCACATCTCCAAAGAGGCAGGATGCCCTCCAGGGGTCAGCTTAAGGGCACACAAACTGCATTACAGCGCACATCTGCGCTTGTGCATGGCGCTGCTGTGTCTGAACGGTACAGCAAAAGTTCTTTGATGTGGGCCTTTTTTGTCCATCAGATCGTACCTTTGCTATTTGTAACATATGTCGCAAGCGTATCTCTCCTGGCCAAAAAATCACCCGCTTGGGTATCACATGCTTGTCCAGACATATGTCGACCTGCCATGCAGCTCGTTGGCAAGCACACCAGAAAGACCCACACCAAAGACCAAAGCGTACCTCCCCTTGCCCTTCTGGGACCTCCAACACCACTAGACCCCCAGTCCTCTCTGAAGCCTGCAGTGAAGGTGTCGAAATAGGTGTGTCACAACCTAGTAGTAGTAGTACATGCGGGCAATCTACTGATAGTACCAGACAAATTTCCCTGCCCCAGCTGCTGCAGCGCTGAAAGAAGTACTCTCCCAGCCATCCACATGCCCAGCGGTTGAATGCTAGCTTAGCGAAATTGCTAGCACTTCAACTGCTACTTTTTCAGTTGGTAGATTCTGCCCCCTTCCGTGAGTTTGTGGAATGTGCAGTACCTCAGTGGCAACTACCAAAACGCCACTTTTTCTCACGGAAAGCGATTCCGGCTCTGTACCGGCATGTGGAAGGCAATGTCCATGCCTCGCTGGACAGGGCGGTCAGTGGTAAGGTGCATCTTACCGCTGACTCATGGTCCAACAGGCATGGACAGGGACGTTAGCTGTCTTTTACGGCACATTGGGTGACTCTGCTGGCAGCTGGGAAGGACGCAGGGCAAGGTACAGTAGTTTTGGAGGTTGTTCCGCCACCACGCCTCCAAAACACTACTACTGGTTGTGACACGCCTCTCTCCTCCACCCCCTCCTCTTCTTCTTCCTCTGTGGCCTCTTCCTGTGCTGATGTCTCTTAGGAACCAGCCGTGCTCCGTAGGCGTATGAGGGGCTACGCAGGAATGCAGGCCAAGAGATGCCATGCGGTGCTAGAGCTGGTGTGCTTGGGAGACAGGAGCCACACTGGGGAAGAGGTTTTGTCAGCTCCGCAGGGTCAGGCTCAGAGGTGGTTGACGCCACGCCAGCTGAAGCCTGGAATGGTGGTCAGCGATAATGGCACCAACCTCCTCTCTGCCCTGCGACAGGGAAAACTCACCCATGTGCCCTGTTTTGCGCATGTCCTGAATTTGGTGGTGCAGCCGTTCTTGGGCAGGTACCCGGGCTTACAGTATGTCCTGAAGCAGGCCTGGAAAGTCTGTGTGCATTTCCGGAGGTCATATAATGCCACTGCTCGGCTGACAGACCTCCAAAGGGAATACAACCTGCCCAAGAACCGCCTAATCTGTGACATGCCCACCAGATGGAACTCTACGTTGGCCATGCTGCAACGGCTGCACACGCAGCAGCGGGCCATCAATGATTACCTGTGCCAATATGGCAGCAGAACTGGGTCAGGGCAGCTAGGTTTTTTTTCCCACGCCAGTGGGCCTTGATCAGGGATTCAGGCACTGTCCTGTCACCATTTGAGGTTTGAGGAGGCCATGAGGATGGTGAGCAGTGACAGTGCATGCATCAGTGAGACTGTCCCTCTTATTCACATGTTGGAGCACACACTACGTGGAATAATGGACAGGGCCCTTGAGGCAGAACAGAGGGAGGAAGAGGAGGACTTCCTTACCTCTCAAGGCCCCCTTTAACCAGAGAGTGGTCCTGCTTGCCCACCTAGCACACATGAAGAGGAGGAGGAGGAGGAGAATGATTGTATCAGTAGCATGGAGGTGGAGCCTAGCACTCAGCATCAGCAGCAGCAGTCGTCAAGGGATGTGGAAAGGAAGAGGTACGGCGCAAAAACTTAAATGTGAAAACTCAGATAATGAAACTCCGAGTATGAGTGTACATGTACAAGAATGTATGAGCAGTGAACTAATTATTAGGCAATGAAGAACAATAGATCAATTATAAATAAACTAAAAATGGATATTAATAATCCCAAAGTCCACAATATAATACGTGAATGGAAAGGGAACAAGCATTAACTAAAAAATTAGTCCCAAGAGAGTATATCCAAAGTGAGACACTGATGCAAAATGTAGTGGTAGAAAAATCCAAGTAATCTGTCCACCAGATGATACACCCAAGTGATTAAGTGTTGCAATCTTCTTACCAGACAGATATGACTACACCAGCAGTCAGAATGCGCCCTGGATTTGTTTATAGTCTCCCAGCAAGACTATGGATACATCCACCTCTGAAGTCCTGGATATGGCTCTCACATGTGTCACAGAAGTGAGAAAAAATAAAGAATCTCCATAGTGTAACTCTGCTAAAAGGTAGGTTTTAATAAAAAGTAATGCACTTACATCAAAAATGGCATCACATGCATTGAATGTAGCAACCGTCTGTGTAAACGTACGATCTGGCGAATTGCGTCTCGCCGGGCTTCTGGAATTCTATAAGGCTTCAACTTGACCTTCTCCCTTGGTGTGGTAATAATGTCATGTTTAACCCCGGAGACCCAACTTGGCAAATCTCAAAACTTCTCCCTATTACGGAGCACAAATTCTTTAGCCTCCTGTCGCTGAGTTTTGGACAGTCTCCGCTATCCCAACTTCAGGGACAGCCAGGCTAGATGGAGTAGAAAATCGGGTAGTCTCAGCGACCAAGAATTCTCTATCCTTCCATGGTTTCAGCAAGTTCATGTGATATATCTGCTCAGGTTTTCGTTTTCCCGGTTGGCTAATTTTATAATTCACCACCCCCATTTTCTCCAACACTTCATAAGGACCCTGCCATTTGACTAGGAATTTACTTTCGACCGTGGGGACCAGCACCAACACCCTATCACCAGGTGCAAAGGAACGGACCTGGGTCCCACGATTGTAAGTTCTCTGTTGAGCCAACAGGGCTTGGGCTAAATGTGCCTTCACAATCGGCATCACTTGGGCAATTCTATCTTGCATTTGTGCCACATGTTCAATCACACTTCGATGAGGGGAACTCTCACTTTCCCACGTTTCCCTGGCAATGTCCAGTAGGCCCTGGGGCTGCCTACCATACAGTAGCTTAAACGAAGAGAACCCTGTGGACGAATCGGTAACCCCTCTTATGGCAAACATCAGATAAGGGAGCAGATTATCCCAATTCTTTCTGTCTTTATCCACCACCTTCCTTAACATTTTTTTTAAGGTTTTATTAAACCTTTCCACTAACCCGTCTGTTTGAGGGTGATATACTGATGTACATAATTGGGTCACTTTCAGGAGTTTACAAAGTTCTCTGGTCACCCTTGTCGTGGAAATCTGGGGGTTTGCAAAGCACACCGCCATCTTGCCTTGTGCTGTAAAGCACATTCCCAATCTTAAATGAAATAATGCCATGTTTAAGCTAAAAGATTTACTCACCATATATTCCCTGCCATTCATCCAGTAAACAGACATTACAACAGTTGTTCTCAAGTTACCATTCTTGCCATCATCTCCCAGCCACAGGGCTGAGCATGGCTCTTTTATTTACCCAAAACAGGAAGTCATCACCAGTAATTCGCCTCCCCCCATGGGAGGCGACATCACCAGATGTCTTCTATACACAGAACAAAACATTCCCTCTGACAGGAAGTCACATTGAATACATGAATAGAATATAATACAATGAATACAATACAATGAATAGAAATACAAACAATGCTGGCTAAAGTCTTATGGGCGTGTCCGGTCAGGGTGTGCATGTGCCCCCCTGACCCCAGAAATGCTCACAAGCTCTCAAACTATACACTGATAGAACCTTTAATCTGTGCCATTCCATAGAATAATGCATATAAAGATTATACCCTTCATTGAGGCTATTTACAGATGCACGCTATGAATCCCAAATCCTGCTGATCAGACATGACCCAGATAAGAGCGTACATCTGTCCATAGCCACTAGTGTGCTTGCGAAATGAACGCATCCCCCTCAACGATCGTCTGTGCTAAATGCACAGAGGGGCCCCTCGCTGATGGGCATACGCCCATGCCGCAACCATCACACTCCAACCTCAAGACATTTTCTACTACCAGACGAGAGTCAACCAGCCTCAGGACTGCCACAGTCAGCTCTATTTAGAGCTGGTTGGGGAAGTGTCAAGACTGGGTGCCAATTATGACAATACATAATAAATACATCTTCAAATTTCCACCACAGTCCTCCCTTTTTGTCATATTGCTCACACTTGTCCTTCAAATCTTGATAGTCTTCTTACACCTAGAAACTAATCAGTCCTTACAATCCATAAAAAGGAAAACACGGCTTGACACGTAGACTCTGTTCTTCAGGAGACATGACATAAGGAGGACACAACTTGGTGAGCTGTAGTAATCGCAGATTGGGTAGTGGTCCTCTGTGTCTTGTCCATGGTACGTGGTCATCTGCTCCGGGGCGTCTCATCTGGTACGAGGGTTGGGTTTCGGGACGTCTCATCTGGTATGTGGTCATCTGCTCCGCCTCTGGTCACGCGTCCAATCAGGCAACAGGAGTGCTCATCACGACATAGAAAGAATAGAAATAAAAATGACATGAGTATATATATTCCCATTTCAATCAACCACGATCCGCTGAAAAGTAAAAATTAAATCCCCTCAGATTCCCAGACCCTTCAAAGGACTCCCAACCTTCACTCAGTTACAGCTCTGGCTTTGCCTTGTAGGGATCCAAACCTTATCCATATGGGCCTGAACTCCTATTCCCAGTATCCCCTGAACCAGATATAACAATATTTACTTGTAAATTCCCAGAAACCCCCCCTTGGGCTGTAGGAACTTCCTTGTAGCTTCAACAGTTACATGAAACATTCCATCCTCAATAGGTGTGAATTGTTCAAACGTATCATAAGCTCAAACCCCCCCACCTTGTATATGCAGGGAACCATGCCCAGACCTAGTCCGGGTTGGTGAACAATTCCCTTCTAGCTGTCCCCGCCATTCCCAATTTCCCTTGTGCCATCAGATCCTTGCAATCAGCCGCGACATAGGACAGGGACAGCTTCACTACCACACATGAACCTCTTGCATTGGGGGAATTACCTTATAAGCTGTAAATCTGCAAAAACACCAAACTAAAGTTACACACTTGTGGACTACCCAGTCCTGATACCCAACCGACAAGAGGCGGAGCCATAAAAACAATAATCAATTTTACCCTCTAAAAACATATTAATAAATTCCATTGACAGGTGTCTGTTTGGAGTCTCCACTAGTTTGTCAATAATCCTCATAATTCAGCATGTACCACTGTCATCGCTGGGGACTAAAGCTCAACGGAGACTCAGAACAGACCCAGCAATCGGTCCCGTTCATCTTCTTAATTAGTCATAGAATACACTTTAAATAATAACTTGGGGTGCTTTTCATTGTTACCCTTGCTAAAATTTACTAAACAAACAAATACAAAATAAACAAAGATACTCCTCATTTCTTTGATGTGGTTGAGCCGCTTCTTGCAGTGGCTGACGTGGTCTCATCCATCAAGCTTCTTTACAAACGACCCAGTCACCTGGTTGGGGAAAAATGAAAACCAATTACCGTGTCGGGGTCCAGGAGAGACTCCTGAACCCTGTGAAGTTCATGTTACAGGGATCGCACCCACCCCATCACCCAAGAATGAGAGTGACAGTTGAGGGAGTACGACCCTGGTTTTGACCTCCAAACAAACCTTATGACAACAACCCAGACCTCGGGACTGTGGTCGCTGCTTAACCTGTGCGTGGCTCACCATCTCCTGTAATCGCTTACCATTGCCTGTAATACCTGGAACCATTGACAGGTTCTTAGCAACTAAAATGGGAACCTACTTCACCAGACTGCTGCTTGCCGATTCAAATTCTATCAAAGAAAGACAATCTTGGCACAAACTTGATTAAAATTAGAAAGATTAGTGTTATTAGTTCGGAGAACTGTCACATTTACATTTTATTTACCATCCCCCCCTTTTCTTCCTCATTACAGACTGGAGGAAGAAATGATAAAAAGAAACAATGAAATAGCCTATGATACTTTCACCTCCTTAGACCCGTAATTATCCATGTGTACAGCTGTCTACATACACCTGCTCTCTATGTACAAACACTTCCGGAAACTCTTTGGGCCTGAAAAATACTTATAAGCAGAAATCATTACTCCATCCTTCATATTTATCCTGCAGAGAATGGCAAACAAAAATGACATTCCTGTACATTGTCAGTGACATTCTTCCCAAAACCGATTCAAACAAATACCTCTGTAACCCTTAACCCTTACTTTTCCCGTTCCTACAAAAATACAAAAGCCGCGACACATCAGAAGATCGCCGCGGTAAGTTCGAAAAAAAAACATTCACGTTACTACATACAAACATTCAAATACAAATGTGGGGGAGATATTCATAGCTTTCAAAACAAAAATGAAAAAACAAAAACCAGCCGGAAATCTGCCTTCACTCTTTCCGCAATACAAGAAAATACAATGGAAAAATACGAGAACAGCGCGAGAAACTTGCATAGACCAGCTATACAAAGTTCTCCTGAGGCGCGTACCACACCTCTATCCACACTCATCATTACAGATTTCTGAAACCACATCAGATCTACATCCAAGGTATCTTTATTCTGAGGTCTTATACCTCCATCCAGAGTACCTTCCAAAGGAGTACACCTTACTGTACCCTCTGACCACCTATGACATTCTTTAAGGGGTCTCATGTCCAGAGCCCCTAACCCAGACCTCATGTGCGGTGCAGCTGTCTGACTGGTGCACTGCATGGGCGGCACATCCCATGACGATTCGAATCGCTTTTTTTTTTAGTGAGCTCTGCGTCCAGAACACACCACGCTTTGTTTTCGGAGCGGTTCTGACTTGCGCCTTTATCATCAAAACCGATGCCTGCATTCCGACTATTCTACACGGCCTGAGCAGGACACTAGCGTACTACTCCTACACATTTATGCTAATATAATCGCTCATAAGATCTCCGACTATCATACACGGCCTGATCTGTATCACGATATAAAGCCTCCTAAAATGTGTTCGTCAGACAACCTACAAAGCACCATGAAATCCTCCACTTTTCAAAACAATATTATGGCTTCTTTCTACCTGCGTCTACATGATACAACAATAATGGTGACGCCCCTCTGTTTCCTCTCACATACCCAAAACTGTATTTACAGTATAAAACTTCACAAAAACAACTGAAATTAAACTTTAAAACACTCTTTCAAAATGCCAAAATATTTCTGTTGTCCTTTCAGGACAGAAATCTCATTGCTCATCTTTCAGAAGACTTCAAAACTCCTCCCACTGACTTCCTGCTTATATATAAATGCTGAGAAAGGACTTCCTGTTGTATGCTCAGCTCTTAAAACCCAAATCTGATTTATTTACATAATGACAGAAAGATGGAGAGAGGGGGAAGTCTGTCTTCACTGCCTCGTCTCAGCACATCAAAAAACTCCATGGACCACATATATCCCCTGGAAGTATTATAAAGTAGTAAACAAAGCCAAAACTCAAATCTCCTGTGTTTTTTTTCTCTTAAAAACAAAACACCTTTGGTTCAGGGAAAATAAAACCATCTCCTCCCATCTGCAGAATGGGAGTTGATCCCCCCTGACCCAACCATTATTCAAAAACAATGAACAACTCCCAAACATTTAAACAACAACGCACATCGCTATGCACAAAAACGCAGTCAGCGCCAGTAACATTCAAAAACGAAATGTTACACAAAAAGTCTCCACTTTTACACTGCAAAGTCAGCCAACAGGTTAGTCAGATCCTGTATATATTGGCCCTAGCGTCCGCAAACGCTACTCAAAAGATAGCACTTTACACTGAGTCACAAAATGGCCGACAACAAACCAAGCAACAATGGCGCCATTTACGCTTGTAGTAAAACAATTTAACTGCGCTTCCAAATCATCTGTTTACCACAGGACATACCATACTACACACACATAAAGGAAAACAAAAATGTTCTCCACCCGATCCCAACACAGAAAAGAGCGCGCTAATCAATTTGCACTAAACATCGAAATCCGCCCCAAATGCTGCTAAAATCCACCAGCAAAATAGCCAGAGAAATACCACACCGAAATGGAAGGTGGCTGCACCTCCCCCCTAGGGTGACCCACAGTGCAAACAGACTACGCCCCCAAAATGGCCACTGATGACCAAAATGGCCGCCATATGCATTTTTTCTAAACCTGTCTAGGATCTTTCTCCACAAAGAGAAAAATAAACAATTAAAAACATTTTCTAAAAACAACCAACCTAAAAGGCACACACTTTAGGTTCCTTCAAATCTGACCTTTTTATGGTGTGAACCCCTCATAATGAGCGCAGCACAGGGATGGTGGGAACCCCTCATGAGCCGCATTTTAGGCTGCTTCAAAGCTGACCTTTTGCCAAAAACAGCACATTCAAAAAAATGTTGGTTATATGTAACATAAAACAAAAAAACTCTTTTCTCAAAGCTCATGTAAACAAGCCATTAAAAAAATATATATACAGTGAGCTTACATTTAAAACCTTCCGAAATAAAAACTTTTTTTTTTCATGCTAACAGCAGCTGCTATTGTCTGGCCACTTAAAAATGCATAATTTATCAATTTCTATTCCTCATAAAGATCATGAACATATTACACATGACTTTGCTCTAAAAATTGTACACTCAAGAAACACACAGATCCAACACTAGTTGCCCTTCCCCCACCAAAGCACATGTTTCATCAGCCAAACAATTCAATCAGCTCTACCACATTAATGCACAAAATTCAAAAAGACTCAGCCGCCCATATCGCAGGCTGAATAATCCCACCTATACTGGGGAAACATCTACAATATACAGGTTCCATATGCATCATAAAAATGTTATATCTAACTATGTTCATGTTACACAAAAGGTAGCCTTCTCCAGCAGTTTCAATCTGGTTAAAAAAATCAAGTCACTTCCTTACAAACTGTTACAAACAAACAAATCGCCCTTCCCCCCCAAGCCGCATGGCCAGAGGAGCCATCTTACCCAATAGAAAATGTCTACTCCATACATCACACAAAACTTAGCTTTCTCAAGCATTTGCAATCTGGTTAAACAATCAATTCAATCACTTACTTACAAAACTGTTCAGCCACACTTCAAACAGCATTTAGACAGACAAAGCAAACTTCCAGTCGATGACGAATCATACATACACACACGATCAAATCCACTCGATTTCACAAACGCACGGAATCACACACATGCATCCAATCGCTTTCACAAACTCACGCAATCACACACACATGCATCCAATCACTTTCACAAACGCACGCAATCACACACATGCATCCAATCGCTTTCACAAACGCACGCAATCACACACACACGGTCATACACATTCAAATTGATTACAAATAAACACAACCACACAGTCATACACAGAATCAGCATCACACACACACACACACAACTCTATCACACAACAGTCATACAATCAGAATCACACACACAATCATACATCTATCAAATTCAGACATACAATCAGGATTTCACATGTGCACACACACAATCTTACTCAATCAAACTCAAGCATTATTTCAAAAAGATGGCAAATTTGTTCCTTTTGTAGAGCAGAGCCCCCCCCACGCATCGGAACATAAGACTACTGTCCCCCATCTGTACCGATGCCCAAAAGGGGCTCTGTCCACTCCTACCATTGGCTCGCCATTTAACTGTCGTGGAAATCTGGGGGTTTGCAAAGCACACCGCCATCTTGCCTTGTGCTGTAAAGCACATTCCCAATCTTGAAATGAAATAATGCCATGTTTAAGCTAAAAGATTTACTCACCATATATTCCCTGCCATTCATCCAGTAAACAGACATTACAACAGTTGTTCTCAAGTTACCATTCTTGCCATCATCTCCCAGCCACAGGGCTGAGCATGGCTCTTTTATTTACCCAAAACAGGAAGTCATCACCAGTAAGTCGCCTCCCCCCATGGGAGGCGACATCACCAGATGTCTTCTATACACAGAACAAAACATTCCCTCTGACAGGAAGTCACATTGAATACATGAATAGAATATAATACAATGAATACAATACAATGAATAGAAATACAAACAATGCTGGCTAAAGTCTTATGGGCGTGTCCGGTCAGGGTGTGCATGTGCCCCCCTGACCCCAGAAATGCTCACAAGCTCTCAAACTATACACTGATAGAACCTTTAATCTGTGCCATTCCATAGAATAATGCATATAAAGATTATACCCTTCATTGAGGCTATTTACAGATGCACGCTATGAATCCCAAATCCTGCTGATTAGACATGACCCAGATAAGAGCGTACATCTGTCCATAGCCACTAGTGTGCTTGCGAAATGAACGCATCCCCCTCAACGATCGTCTGTGCTAAATGCACAGAGGGGCCCCTCGCTGGTGGGCATACGCCCATGCCGCAACCATCACACTCCAACCTCAAGACATTTTCTACTACCAGACGAGAGTCAACCAGCCTCAGGACTGCCACAGTCAGCTCTATTTAGAGCTGGTTGGGGAAGTGTCAAGACTGGGTGCCAATTATGACAATAATAAATACATCTTCAAATTTCCACCACACCCTAGACATAAACGTGGTGCCCTGATCAGTTAGGACTTCCTTAGGAAGACCCACACGGCTGAAAACCTGAAATAACTCTATGGCAATGGCTTTAGCAGAGGTGTTTCAGAGAGGAATCGCTTCTGGGTAACGGATGGCATAGTCCATGTAACGGTCACCACCGTTTACGAACTTCCATCCAACCACGACAAGCTTATCTGACACACTCCAACAATCCTGCATACACAATCCATATCAATTCCCCAGAAAATGAGACTGACTGCTCTATCTTCTGGTTTCCAAATATATATGAACACTTTAATGTTTTCTTTACAGCTTTTTATGCAGTTACAAGCATGTGACAGTAATCAAAAGGACAATGCCATCTCCACCCCCTATTCACACTGGGGCTAATTATCTAGCAGACATTTCAAAATACAATTACACAATGCCTTGACCTCAATCCACCTAACTATGGCCAGTTACAAGGCAGACATGTCGGCACCGCTATCATCAATAGACTGAACTCAGAGAGAATGACATTCCTGTAGATAATGACATCAAAACAAAATACTGTCACACAATGATTTTCCCTTTTGAATAATACACAATCACAGATAATCTTCACACCCATATAAGGAACCTCAGTCACATTCTAAAAGGCATTTACACAATGAAAAGAGTCTTCCAGGAGCCGATGCAATTAACACCTTTTCAACAAAATAGGTCTTTCACAGTGAATAGCCAACACCTCAAGACATTTCAATAGCCTTTTATACAGAGGGATGAGTCACTTGTCTTGTAGACCTTGTCTTAAGTCAATATTTCAGTCTTGCAATATGAATTATTATTAATGTCCCATCTTCTGTAATACATGAATTATGATTCTTTGTCACCCTATGGCCCTAGTGGACATAAGGTGACCCTAGACATAGGAGAATCTCAGTCTGTCACAGGTCATTCCGTTACAGTCCATTATTACCAAAATGTGCTGGTGCCCTCTAGTGGACTTCAGTAAGGGGCTATCCAAGTCCATGGCGATCCTCTCAAAAGGGACCTTGATAATGGGCAGGGGTACCAACGGACTGCGGAAATGTGGCATGGGTGCAGTAATCTGACACACTGGACAGGAAGAGCAATACAATTCCACTTCCTTAGTGATCCCAGGACAATAAAACCTCTGGGTGATCCTCTCCCGGGTTTTTTCTGCTCCCAAATGTCCCCCAAGAATGTGCCCATGGGCCAGTTCCAAATCCATCTTGCGGTACAGTTTAGGCACTACCAGTTGCTCAATGGTGTCCTCTATCCTCTGTGACACTCGATATAACAGGTCCCTTTCAATAATGAAGTAAGGGAGGGCAACCCTCTCATCAGGGCTAACTAACTCCCCATTTATCTTCACTACATTCTCCTGGGCTCTTAGCAATGTGGGGTCCCTCAAATGCTCAGTGATAACATTTTCTCTGTGCACCTCAAGCTCATCAAACCCTATTGGCTGCTGTTCCTCTTCCGAGGTAGCAGGCTCCTTCCTAGGGACTGGTGTTTCCCCTGTTAAGACGGAGAACGGAAATATAGGAGAATCTTCACAGTTAGAGGTTTCTGGAGTAGCGGTTTCAGGCTCAGAAGAACCACTTACTGGGGAATCTGGGCAATTCCAGAGCTCCCAGAACTTTGGGAAATCCCTTCCCACAATGGCGTCATGTGGCAGTTGGGGAAATAAACCCACTTGGTGACACAAGTTACCGAGGGAGGTTTCAAAGGAAACCGTAGTCACCAGATATTCTCGAGTGTCCCCATGTACACAAATTACAGCCATTTTCCTAGGATGTAAGGTTTTTCCCACCACTAGATCACTTTTCACTAAGGTGACCAGGCTACCTGAATCCAACAATACCACAACATTTTTACCATCTAAGCACATTCTACATAAAGGTTTCTCATTCCCCTTTACTGCAGTGCATGTGGTTGCAAAAAGGGACTGTCGTCTCTCTGTCATAAAGTCACACTGCATGGGTTTATCACCCGCTGGGCAAACCGCTGCTACATGTCCCTCTTCCCGGCAACGGTAACAAATCAACCTTCTGGTCCTCTCCTGTGGGATGGGTCTTCCAGGCCGCTCTCGCCAAACGTTAGCAGTAGTCCCGATAATACCTCTAGTTGGTCTTTGGTCCCTCTCTACACCCCCATCCCTTGATGCAGTCTTACCTATAGGTGGGGAGGGTCTGGTCTTGGGGTGAAAAGTCTGTGCGTCTCTGGGTGAAGAGGACAAATTCTCAGTTGCTAGGTACCTTTCAACCAGGTCTACCAGTTTGTCTGCGGTTTCTGGACCACCATGGCTTACTAATTTCTGCAGGGTGTTAGGAAGAGACCTCAGAAATTTGTCCATGACTACTCGCTCCAAAATTTTTGGTCCGGACAGAGTTTCTGGCTGCAGCCATTTCCTAGCCAAATGGATGAGGTCATACATCTGCGACCGAGGTGGCTTCCTCAGCTGATACCTCCAATTGTGGACCCGCTGAGCACGGACATCCAGGGTTACACCAAAACGTGCCAATATTTCCTCTTTTAACCGATCATAGTTTTTTGCATCTGCAAACTCCAAATCAAAATATGCCTTTTGGGCTTCTTCAGATAATAGGGGGGGCACTAGTCCAGCCCACTGTTATTTAGGCCAACTCTATTTTTCCGCTGTTCTCTCAAACGTGGTCAGAAACATCTCAGGGTCATCATCTGCAGTCATCTTTGGCAATAAGTGCCTTACCCGAAAAGTCAATATGTTACTGGCCTGACTCCCAGCCTCGGTCTGCTGTCTCTGAAGCTGTTTCACAATGGCCTCTATTTGCTGCTGGTGTCTCTGTTCCAAGCCTGCAATGCTCTCTTGGTGAGTCTGTTGCTGAGCTGCGTGAGCCTGTTGTTGAACTGCAAGGCTCCGCTGCAAACCTGCATTTGTCTGCTGTTGATTTGCATTTGCTATAGCCAGCTGTTTCAGTATCTCCTCCATTTTGGGTTTACTTTAACTGCCCGCAGCACTCCACCATGTGTGAGGGATTAGCTCGGTAGCGTGTGTGTGTGACCCCCTGGATGGGTTCACTACATGCAGAACTATACAGAAAGGCAGTTGAGGATGGTTGAAAACAAAGGATATGGTTTAAATGGATACAAGTGCAAGCATCCAAACAGCATAAACAAAACAAAACATAAAATAAACCCTGGCCACTTGGGGCATCTACCTTCACAACACAGGAACTTACCTATGGAGTCTGGCACAGCCTACTGCTGGGCAGACACTGCTGGTCAGACACTGCTGGTCACTCAGCAGAAAAAAAAAGTCTCTTTGATTTTTATCACATAGAAAAACTAATACGACCTCACCTTCACAAGTCTTTCTCATCTCACTGCTCTCCTTAACTCAAAGGCCTCAGGATGCAGCAATCAGTAGTCATCCTTTGGATAATTTATAGAGGCCTTAATTGCCTCATTCTGAACAGCTGAAGCTTTCCAACGCCCTTAAACCTTTCTGGCTATTTCTGCAGCCGACACCTAATAGTAATTGGTGAATTGTCTAAACAAGGCAGAAATGTATCTCCCGTCTGTGACAACACCCACAGATTTACCTGACTTCTTGTCACACTATGTAACTATGTACCGTATTTTTCGCTCTATAAGACGCACCTGACCATAAGACGCACCTAGGTTTTAGAGGAGGAAAACAAGAAAAAAATAATATTCTTAACCAAATAGTGTACCAAAATATTTACCAGTGCCCATGAAATGCAGCCAGACCTGTGCCAATATTGCAGCCTTACCTGTGCCATCGCTCAGGCTGCTCTATCTTCTCAGCAAGTGTCAGGAAATGTTGGGCTGGCTCCTGTGTGTGGCTGGCTGGTTTGGATGGGTCTCCCTGGGTGGCTGGCACCCTGGCCCTGCTGTGGGTATGTCACTGTTGGTGGCTGGCTGGCACCCTGCTGCGGGTCAGTGGTTGGCTGGCACGATGCACTCTACTGTGGCTGACAGAGAGGGGTGGGCTGAAGGAGGGGTGCTGATAGAGAGGGGGGCTGACAGAGGGGGAGTGGGTGCTGATAGAGGGGGAGGGGGTGCTGACAGAGGTGGAGGTAGAGAAAGGGGGCTGACTGACATCGAGGAAGGGAGCGCTGATAATAAGGGGGGCTGAAATGGGGGGCACTGACAGAGAGGGGTGGGCTCATAGAAAGGGGGGCTGATAAAGAGGGGGGAACTGACAGACAGAGGGGGAGGTGGGCTGAAAGAGAAAGGAGTCTGACTGACAGAGTGGGAAAGCGGCAGACAGAGGTGGGCTAACTAATATAATGGGAGAGGGGCTGACAGTGACAGAGGGAGCCCTCAGCAGACACAGCACGCCAGGCAGAGAAGCGGTACTCACACGTGCAGCGTGCAGCTTGATCACTCACAGTACACACAGACGAACCCCGCCTCCTCATTCGCCGCTGGAGTCAATCACAGACGCTCATGTCCATCGGCCGGCCAATCACACATATCTCTTAAATGATAAGAAATTTCACAAATGTAATAACTGTTTATTGTTTTGTGTGGGGGTGTAGTAATGTTTTTTGTTTTTTTTTTTAATCCCGAAGTTTTGCTTTAAGACTGTGATGCCATTAACCACCTCAGCCCTGGAAGATTTTGCTGCTTAATGACCGGGCTATTTTTGCGTCCCAATACTTTTGGTAATAAAGTGTGTGTCTAAACTACATAAATCAAATAATAATAATGGAGATATATTTCATCTCCTGGTTGTCTCTCTATGGGCCAGATTCAGGTAGATGGGAGTATCTTTCCTCTGGAGTAACGCTTCTCATTTACGTTACTCTGAAGACCCTTTCAGCGCAAGTACTGTTATTCACATAGCAGTTGCGCGTAAACTTGCGCCAGAGTAACGATAATGCGCTGGCGTAACCCGACGCAAGTGGAAGTGGGTGTGATCATATGTAAATGATGGGCGGAGCCCAGCGCAGAGGCTTACGTTCAGCGCATCATCCACGGAACTTCCGTCGGCACCACTTCCCGGGAAACGTCAGCGCAATGCGTTCCGCTGGGCTCTTAAAAGCGCAGGCGGAAACGCCATTCCGGCGCAAAAGTATATCCGTTTCCCCCCACCCCAGGGAAGATACTTTTGCTCTGTAATGGCTGCTCCCGCTACCCCCAGAGAGAGGAGGAACCTTAATTTTAATTCCCAGGAGGTCTCGGTTATCATCTCAGCGATGGAGTCTGTGAATGATTTGCTTCATGGGAAAAAAAGCCGCAAGACCAGCCGGGAGAGAAAGCAGGGCATCCTGGAGTCCATTGCTGCCAGGGTGAATGTCTTGGGGTATTCCACCCGGACTGCTGGGGACATTCAGAAAAAGATCAACGACTTGCGGCGCAAGGTCAAGGGCAAGGTGTCCACCATCAGGAGGCATGAGAGGGGCACAGGTGGTGGTCCCCCATGTCCTGTCACCCTGACCGCGGAGGGGGAGGTGGTCGCACGCTGCCTGGAGAGGGAGCAGGTGGAGGGGGTCCCAGGCTATGACTCCATGGAGGAAGGCTCCAGGCCAGGTAAGTGTTTTTTATCCCCTATTTGATTTGTTGCATTTGGGGGGGGAGGGTACATGTGCCAAGTGTGTGGGACCACCAACATGTGTCTGCTTTGTGTCATCCACAGATGACGGAGCTGGGCCATCATCGGTCAGCGTCCATTCCACCCCATCCCCCCAACGCCATCGTGTGCCCGAGCCCCTGGGTGGTGAAGAGGTGGTGGAGGAGAGTGGCCACACCACACCTGCCGAGGTGGTTGTGGAGGAGCCTGCTGTGGCAGAGCAGGACTTTACTTTAGTTTTGGAGGTCTCCTCCCCTTCTCCTGGGCCATCTGTTATCCCCTCCCCCATCCTTGGAAGCCCCTCAAGGGCGACTCCTTCCCCCCGGGGACAACCATCTTCTGGCCCCAGGAAGGCGACCCAGAAGACCAGGGGGGTGTCTGATGTTGTCCAGGACCAGTTGGCGAGGGATCACGCCAGACAGACTGAACAAATGGGGGCCATAGTTGGGCATTTGGAGAAAGTGTCTGACAGCCTGGGCTCCGTTGCCCAGATAAGCAACGCAGTCCAGGATGTAAGTTGCAACTGCGCTGCAGTGGTGACCAGTTTGGGTGAGGTGCATGGTGATATTACGCAACTCACTGCAGCCGTCCAGGCCAACACTGCTGCCATCCAGGGTAACAGTGCTGCCATCCGGGACCAGGGGAGGCTGAGTCGGCGGGCCCAGCATTACCAGGTCACCCGTCAGCTCCGGATGCAGGCCCAGACGAACTCATACCTCGGCCGGATAGCCATGGCCTTGGAGGGCATGCAGGCCACACCTGCCAGGAGTGGCCCACCTGGGGATCAGCCACCTCCAGATGCCCCCCCACCCCCACCCACTCCATCCAGGCAGCTGAGGAGGCAGAGAGGGGCCCCCAGAAGAAGCCCCCGGCATCCCCGATGAGGCTTTTTTTTTTTTTGGTTTCTATGATTTTTTTTAAATACTCAGGTTATGAGTTTTTGTTTATTTTGTATTATTTATTTTATACTCAGGTCATGAGTTTTTGTTTATTTTTTTTCTCAGGTTATGAGATTTTGTATTTCTTTTTTTACTGCACACGGTCAGGAGTGCAGGGGACAGTGTGAATGGTGTGTGAATGTGAGGGGGTGGCACTCCTGACAGTAAGGGGTGTCACCCTCGGCCGTGGTGGTGAAGTTAACCCCACGGCTGTATGAATGACGTGTGAAAGGTGTATGAATGGACAGCGACATCATTGGGGCCTTGACGCTGGCGTTGCTGCTCCCAACTCCTACATGCTGGACTTGGGCTAATCCAATGCGATGTGCATGTGGTGTGTGTGATCTAAACACGCGTGCACTGTCTGTGTAATTAATGTTTTGGTTTAGTGTCCAAAGATGCCTACGGCGAGGACCCTCCTGACTGCTCTTCCATCAGCAGACTGGGTGTCCTCTGGCAGGTGGGGACTGTGTGGGTCGGGGGTCAGGTCATCACGTATGTCAATCTGCAGGCCTTTTCTCATAGCAAAGTTGTGCAGAATGCAACATGCACCAATGATCTGACACACAAAGGTAGGGGAATACAATAGGGTCCCCCCAGACTTATCCAGGCAGCGGAAACGGGACTTCAGGAGCCCAAATGTTTGCTCCACCACTCCATGGGTTTTGATGTGTGCTTCATTGTATTTTCTCTCTCCTCTGGTTTGAGGGTTCCGGAAAGGAGTCATTAGATGGGGTCCCAATGCATATGCAGAGTCACCTGTAAGGTAAAAGACAGGAGAATGTTAGTCATTGTGCATCACGGGAGGGGATAGTCATGCCTGACTCCCTTGTCACTCACCAACCAGCCAGCTGTCCCCATACATGTTCTGGTTAAATTCTGCTGGGATGGGGCTCTGATTGTATATGAAGCTGTCATGGCTGGACCCGGGGTGTTTGGCACGGATGTGCCATATGAGGCGTTGGGCATCGGCTATCACCTGTACGTTGATGGAATGCCAATGCTTCCGATTGCGGTATATGTGCTCTGTGGCACTGGGGGGCTGGAGTGCCACATGTGTGCAATCAATGGCCCCCACAGTGCGTGGGAATCTGGCAATGTTGTAGAAATCTGTCATTGCCTTCTGCCGCAGCTCCTCAGTGGTGGGTCTGATGAACTGGTTGGACATGCGTCTGAGGATTGCAGGGACAACCTGGTGCACACATCTGCTCACGGAGGACTGTGACATCCCAGCCACCACTCCACTTGTACGCTGGAATGATCCACTTGCAAGGAAATGGAGTGTTGCCAGGACCTTCACCAGTGGCTGCACTGCTTGTGAGCGGTGTGTTGGGCTGGTGATGTCATCCTGCAGGGTTGTGGTTAGTTCAAGTATTGCATCTGGGCTGAATCTGAAGAGGCGATACACCTCCTCATCCCCCATGCCAAAGAGGCTCATACGAGTGCGGTATATCCTCTCACGTGCCCGCCTCCTTCGTTCCGGGGGACCCATCAGTAGTTCTAGGACCACAATTGCTCCTGGCATGTTGGCACACAGAGGTGTTGTCCTTGCAAGTGTGGTTGGTCAGCTAGCTCTTATCGTCGGTAACACTGCTGTAGCTGCTCTCCTGCTGACCGTCTGGAGTAAAGATAAAGCAGCCTTTTGTAGAAATAACTTTGCGCCGGACGGACGAGATACGCGCGGCGCATGTAGCCAGCGTATGGTGCTTATCCGTTCGCGAATCGGGAAATCTCCCTCATTTGCATATTTGCAGGGGAAATCAATAGGCGCGACTGATGCGCCCTGCGAAATTATGCGCTGACGATACTCTGGCGTCGGAACGTTCCGCCGGTCGCAAATGGCGCGTCTTCGGGCGCATCTAGTTTGGTGGGTACGGCCACATAGAAACGACGACGCATCTTCACAGTTACGCGGCGCATATCGAAATACTCCAGCGCAAGTGTTGCTGAATCTGGCCCTATATCTCCAATATCAGACCGTTCTCTAAAGCTGGATATAAAAATGTAAAAAATGAAATATCTGCACTAAAAATCGAATGAATGAAAAGCAGCCGCCAGCAGGAAGTCTGATATAGAAGTACAAATAGTATAATAGAATTCTATGTATAGAGCCCGACACTTAGTGATAAAATGTGTGATGAGACAAATGAGAAATCTGCAACCTACAATCTGTCCGAATACAACACTTATAATGTAGATGTGATAACTCCACCAATACTGATCAATAATAACAATTACATTCACTACACAAATACACTTTCATACATGTGAGGAAGGGCAGATCTCCTCCAACCTATTCACAGCTACTTCAGTCTGTATAACATATAATGTACAAAAATACAATATCCCCCGAGGTGTCCAGACAATGGGCGCAATCACATTACATAGAAAAGAAGAAGCCTCCATGTCACTGCCTGGACTCCATCATACACGGCTGCAGTCCGGAGCGGTGTGTGCTCTGAGTTCTGTGTATACTCGTGTATATGATGAAGTGTACAATCTGTCATTCTATATATATAAGGATTATACACTATGGAGGATTTATCTTTTCTATGTAATGTGATGGCGGCCATTGTCTGGAGACCTCGGGGGAGTGGAGCTGCTGCAAGGATATAAACAAGCGTGTCTGGGCCTTGCTTGTGGGGACAAACCTTTTGGTAAGTGACCTGTTTGCTCACTGGTGTGGGGAGGGTGATTGAAGTTGCTGCAAAGAGGTGGCAGCTGATCAGCATTGATTTAAACCCTCTGGATGAATATTTGGGACTTCTTATTTCTGTTACTGCACAAGTCCCTGTATGGTGATTGGAGATGGAAGTAGTGGTGAATGGGTTGTAGGAAATCCGCTATGTTCACATTTATGAACTTTCTCTTGATGTTTGCAATTTTATAAGATAACTTTGTTACATTTCATGTTTAGGTATTTTTGCACATTATATGTTATATAGATTGAAGTAGCTGTGAATAGGTTGGAGGAGATCTGCCCTTCCTCACATGTATGAAAGTGTATATTTGTAGTGAATGTAATTGTTCTATCTGATCACTATTGGTGGAGTTATCACATCTAGTATAATATGGAAGACTGCAGCACTAGTATATAACATTCACACAATATAAATGTGAAAATATAACAATAGAAGTGAGACTCCTCATCACAGACCTCCCTATAAGTGTATTGTGACAGGAAGTCAGGTAAATCTGTGGGTGTTGTCACAGACAGGAGATACATTTCTGCCCTGTTTAGACAATTTACCACTTACTATTAGGTGTCGGCTGCAGAAATAGCCAGAAAGGTTTAGGGCGTTGGAAAACTTCAGCTGTTCAGAATGAGGCAATTAAGGCCTCTATAAGTTATCCAAAGGGTGACTACAGATTGATGCATCCTGAGGCTTTTTGAGTTAAGGAGAGCAGTGAGGTGAGAGACTTCTAAAGAGGTGAGGTGGTTGTTGATTTTTCTGTGTGATAAAAATCAAAAAGACTATTGTTTCTCTGCTGTATGACCAGCAGTGTCTGCCCAGCAGTAGGCTGTGCCAGACTCCATAGGTAGGTTCCTGTGTTGTGAAGGTAGATGCCCCAAGTGGCCAGGGTTTGTTTTATGTTTTGTTTATTGTTTATGCTGTTTGGATGCTTGCACTTGTTTCCAGCATTATGGAAGAATAAACCAAACTCTTCGTTTTCAACCGTCTTTGACTGCCTCTCTGTATAGTTCAGTGTGTAGTGAACCCATCCAGGGGGTCACACACCCCCGCTACCGAGCTAACCCCTTACACATGGTGGAGTGCCGCAGGCAGTTAAAGTAAACCCAAAATGGAGGAGATACTAAAACAGCTGGCTATAGCAAATGCAAATCAACAGCAGACAAATCAGGTTTGCAGCGGAGCCTTGCAGCTCAACAACAGGCTCATGCAGCTCAACAACAGGCTCTTGCAGCTCAACAACAGGCTCACCAAGAGAGCTTTGCAGCTTACTGAGAGAGCATTGCAGCTCACCGAGAGAGCATTGCAGTTCAACAACAGATTCACCAAGAGAGCATTGCAGGCTTGGAACAGAGACACCAGCAGCAAATGGAGGCCATTGTGAGACAGCTTCAGAGACAGCAGACCGAGGCTGGGAGTCAGGCCAGTAACATATTGACTTTTCGGGTAAGGCACTTATTGCCAAAGATGTTTCTAATCACGTTTGAGTGAACAGCGGAAAAAGAGAGTTGGCCTAAAGAACAGTGGGCTGGACTAGTGGCCCCCCTATTATCTGGAAAAGCCCTGAAGGCATATTTTGATTTGGAGCTTGCAGACGCAAAAAACTATGATCGGTTAAAAGAGGAAATATTGGCACGTTTTGGTGTAACCCTGGATGTCCGTGCTCAGCGGGTCCACAATTGGAGTTATCAGCTGAGGAAGCCACCTCAGTCGCAGATGTATGACCTCATCCATTTGGCTAGGAAATGGCTGCAGCCAGAAACTCTGTCCGGACCAAAAATTTTGGACCGAGTAGTCATGGACAAATTTCTTAGGTCTCTTCCTAATACCCTGCAGAAATGGGTGAACCATAGTGGTCCGGAAACCGCAGATAAACTTGTAGACCTGGTCGAAAGATACCTAACAACAGAGAATTTGTCCTCTTCCACCAGAGACACACAGACTTTCCACCCCAAGACCAGACCCTCACCACCTATAGGTAAGACTGCAACAAGGGATGGGGGTGGAGAGAGGGACCAAAGAGCAACTAGAGGTATTATCGGGACTACTACTAATGTTTGGCGAGAGCGGCCTGGAAGACCCATCCCACAGGAGAGGACCAGAAGGTTGATTTGTTACTGTTGCCGGGAAGAGGGACATGTAGCAGCGGTTTGCCCAGGGGGTGATGAACCCATGCAGTGTGACTTTCTGACAGAGAGACGACAGTCCCTCTTTGCAACCACATGCACTGCAGTAAAGGGAAATGAGAAACTTTTATGTAGAATGTGCTTAGATGGTAAATATGTTGTGGTATTGTTGGATTCAGGTACCCTGGTCACCTTAGTGAAAAGTGATCTAGTGGTGGGAAAACCCTTACATCCTAGGAAAATGGCTGTAGTTTGTGTACATGTGGACACTCGAGAATATCCGGTGACTACAGTTTCCTTTGAAACATCCCTCGATAATTGTGTCACCAAGTGGGTTAAGTTCCCAAACTGCCACATGACGCCATTGTGGGAAGGGATTTCCCAAAGTTCTGGGAGCTCTGGGATTGCCCAGATTCCCCAGTAAGTGGTTCTTCTGAGGCTGAAACATCTACTCCAGAAACCTCTAACTGTGAGTATTCTCCTGAGTTTCCATTCTCAGTCTTAGCAGGGGAAACACCAGTCCCTAGGGAGGAGCCTGCTACCTCAGAAACGGAACAGCAGCCGATAGGGTTTGATGACCTCGAGGTGCACAGAGAAAATTTTATCACTGAGCAATTGAGGGACCCCACATTGCTGAGAGCCCAGAAGAATGTAGTAAAGATAGATGGGGAGTTAGTTAACCCTGATGAGAGGGTTACCCTCCCTCACTTCATTATTGAAAGGGACCTGTTATATCGAGTGTCACAGAGAATAGAGGACACCATTGAGCAACTGGTAGTGCCTAAACCGTACCGCAAGATGGTTTTGGAACTGGCCCATGGGCACATTCTTGGGGGACATTTGGGAGCAGAAAAAACCTGGGAGAGGATCACCCAAAGGTTTTATTGGCCTGGGATCACTAAGGAAGTGGAATTGTATTGCTCTTCCTGTCCAGTGTGTCAGATTACTGCACCCATGCCACATTTCCGCAGTCCGTTGGTACCCCTGCCCATTATCGAGGTCCCTTTTGAGAGGATCGCCATGGACTTGGTTGGCCAATTACTGAAGTCTACTAGAGGGCACCAGCACATCTTGGTAATAATGGACTATGCCACCCGTTACCCAGAAGCGATTCCTCTCCGAAACACCTCTGCTAAAACCATTGCCAAAGAGTTATTTCAGGTTTTCAGCCGCGTGGGTCTTCCTAGGGAAGTCCTAACTGACCAGGGCACCCCGTTTATATCTAGGGTGACCAAGGGACTTTGTAAACTCCTGAAAGTGACCCAATTACGTACTTCTGTATATCACCCTCAAACAGATGGGTTAGTGGAAAGGTTTAATAAAACCTTAAAACAAATGTTGAGGAAGGTGGATAAAGACGGAAAGAACTGGGATTGTCTGCTCCCTTATCTGATGTTTGCCATAAGAGAGGTTCCCCAATCGTCCACAGGGTTCTCTCCGTTTGAGTTACTGTATGGGAGGCACCCCCGAGGCCTACTGGACATTGCCAGGGAAACATGGGAGAGTGAGAGTTCCCTGCATCGAAGTGTGATTGAACATGTGGCCTAAATGCAAGATAGAATTGCCCAAGTGATGCCGATTGTGAAGGTACATTTAGCCCAAGCCAAATTGGCTCAACAAAGGATTTACAATCGTGGGGCCCAGGTCCGTTTCTTTGCACCTGGTGATAGGGTGTTGGTGCTGGTCCCCATGGTTGAAAGTAAATTCCTAGCCAAATGGCAGGGTCCCTATGAAGTGTTGGAGAAAATGGTGGTGGTGAATTATAAAATTAGCCAATCGGGAAGACGAAAACCTGAGCAGCTCTATCACGTGAACTTGTTGAAACCATGGAAGGATAGAGAGTCCTTGGTCGCTAAGACTACTAAATTTTCTGCTCCATTTAACCTGGCTGTCCCTAAAGTTGGGATAGCGGAGACTCTGTCCAAAACTCAGCAACAGGAGGTTAAATAATTTGTGCTCCGTAATAGGGAGACGTTTTCAGACCTGTCAGGTTGGATCTCCGGAGTTGAACATGACATTATCACCACACCAGGGGATAAGGTCAAGTTGAAGCCTTATATAATTCCAGAAGCCCGGTGAGAGGCAATTCACCAGGAAGTAAAAAAATATGCTTGAGCTGGGGGTGATAGAGTCAAATAGTGATTGGTCCAGTCCCATTGTCTTAGTGCCCAAACCAGATGGAAGTTGGCGGTTTTGTAATGATTTTCGCCGCCTAAATAAAATCACTAAGTTTGACACCTATCCTATGCCCCGCGTAGATGAACTGATTGATCGCCTAGGCACTGCCCGGTACATGACGACATTAGACCTGACCAAGGGTTATTGGCAAATTCCTCTCTCGGAGTCGGCCAGGGAAAAAACAGCATTTGTAACTCCAGACGGATCTTTCCAATATCGGAGGATGCCTTTTGGGTTACAGAATGCTCCCGCCACATTTCAACGCACCATGGATAAGACCCTTCGGCCTCATCAAGCCTATGCTGCTGCATACCTCAATGACGTTGTCATCCACAGTGAGGATTGGGACTCACACTTACCAAAAGTTCAGGCTGTGTTGGATTCCATCTGGAAAGCCGGGTTTACAGCCAATCCCAAAAAATGTACCCTTGGGCTAGAAGAGGCAAAGTATCTGGGGTATACCATTAGAAGAGGTCTAATCAAGCCCCAAATAAACAAAGTTGAGGCTATTCAGGATTGGCCACGTCCCACCAACAAGAAACAGATTCATGCATTTTTTGGGGATTGCAGGGTATTATCGCCGCTTTATCCCCCATTTTGCCTCACAGGCTGCTCCCCTGACCAATTTGACCAAATGGAAGGAGTCTGTCATGACCAAATGGACTCCCGAAGCAGAAACAGCTTTTCAGACTTTACTTTCAAAGTATTTTAATTTCGGAAGAAAGAAAAACACAAGGACAAACAATAATAACATCAAAAACACAAATGATACAGGATTAACCAGACAGAATCCGACAAAGGCCAGATACAGCTCGCACTAACCTAAACCAATTAAGAGACCTAGAGAACTGGTATCAAACCTGGATTTACAAGCAACGAATATAACATCATGAGGGAAAAATCATACATAAAGAGCACTCTGTCAACCACACCCCTAAAGGGATCTAACTGTGTGAATGACTAGAGGGCAAAGCCTAAAAATGATAGCTAGAGATAAGAACGCTACTCTGGAATCATATGCTCTAAAAAAGTTAAAAAAAAGGGCACTCCAAAAAAGAGAGAAAACATTCTGAATCAAAGTAAAAAAAAAAGGGGAAGGAGGAAAGTCAACAGAAAGAAAGAGAAAGGAAAGGAATATAGCCAGGCTAGAAAGGAAAGAGGAAAAAAGGATCAGAAAAGAAGCTCCACCGCCAGACCAGCTACTGTAGAACACAACAAGAGATACTCTTACGAAGTCAGCAGCCTTTAATATAGGAGGCCCAGGGCCCCCAAGTCTCCTCAAATTGTTGGGAAGTATCTAAAAGAGAACTCACCAACTTTTCCTGAGACATAATCCAGGAAATGTTATGTTTAGTGGCACGAAGAGAGACCTTGGGAAGCTTCCAGGATTTTGCTATAGTAAGCTTGACTCCCAAGAAGATAAAAAATATGAGCCTCTGAGTGTATTTAGAAATCTTGGGAATTTGGAAGTTTAAAAGAGCTACTGAAGGAGACTTCGGAACCCTGAGACCTGTAACCTTAAAGATCATGTGAAAAATGTTGTTCCAGAACTCTCTCATCCTAGGGCAGGCATGTCCAAAGTCCGGCCCGCGGGCCAATCACGGCCCGCGATGCGATTTGGAACGGCCCGCCTGGTTTTCTGGACATATATATCTTTTGTGGCCCCAAACGATCTCCCAGCACTGGGGTCACAAAAGATATATATCAGACATCACTAAATTAGTGTTCTCTCCCCTCTGCCGCCTCTCGCCTGCCCGCCGCTAACATCATAGATTACTTGGGAGGCGGCAGGTCTCTTGTTTACATAATCGCATCACTCCCCCCTTCCTCCCCCTCCCCACACACCTTATTCACAGCTTCACACAAGCCTGTCAGCGCTGCAGGTCCGGGCAAAGTTTGTGACTTTCTAAGTTACAAAGCAGGTGATTGGTTGCCAGAGACAATGGGGCAGTCCCAGCAATGAATCACCCGACTTTAACTTGAAAAGTCCCGCCCTTTGTCTGGACCTGCCATGCATGCTTCCTGGCTGTGAGTGTGAATAAGGTAGGACAGTGTGGAGAGGGAGAGGGGGAGGAAGGGGGGAATGCTGCGTTAATGAAAGGGACAGGCTGACTCCGCAAAGGACTGTGATGGAGGGAGGCTGTAATGGGGGCATGTCTGAGATGGAGTGAGGTCTGATAGGGGGATCTGTAATGTAGTGGGGTCTGATGGTGCGGAGATCTGTGGTAGAAGGAGAATCTGTGGTGGAGTGGGGTCTGATGGGGGGGGGGATCTGTGGTGGAGTGGGGTCTGTAATGGGGGTGGATCTGTGATGGAGTGGGGTCTGTAATAGGGGGGGATCTGTGGTGGAGTGGGGTCTGATGGGGGGATCTGTGGTGGAGTGGGGTCTGATGGGGGGATCTGTGGTGGAGTGGGGTCTGTAATGGGGTGGATCTGTGATGAAGTGGGGTCTGCTGGGGGATCTGTGATTGGGGGGGGGGGGGTCTGTGGTGGAGTGGGGATCTGTGATGGAGTTGGGTCTGATGGGGGGGATGTGTGGTGGAGGGCGGTCTGATGTGGGGGATCTGTGGTGGAATGGGGATCTGTGTTTGTGATGGGGGTGAAGGGGCCTGTAATGGAGGGATCTGGGGTGGGGGGGGGGGGTCTGTGATGGAGGGGGTCTTTAAAGGGACATGCTGGGATGGCCGCCGTGCAAACAGGAGTTTCCTGTATGTAATCTTTTGGCGCTCGTCCCGTCCCCTCCAAGGCTGCAGATGGATAGGCATCAATCAGGCTGCACTGATGGCAATGGTGGATGCATTCCTGGCAATGAGGGTGCTGCACTGATGGAAATCGGGGTTCTGCATTCATGGCATTTGTGGGGCTGCAGATGAGCACTGACCCTTATTTTGCTTCACAGACCTTTATTTAAAATGTACGTTTTTTTTTTTCCTGAAACTTCCCCCTTAAAGTGAAGGAGCGTGTTATACGTCAATATATATCCAAATAATAAGCCCAAACTCATCTCTTTACTCACACACAGCCACAAAGGCAGGAGAATTCTTGTTGGGTAGTGTATTCGTGATCGAACGAACACACTTAGCCCGATTTTTAATGGTTCAAAGAATGTCAGGTAAAATGGTCGGCCCCCGAGCATGTTCACTTCATCAAATCTGGCCCTCTTTGAAAAAAGTTTGGACACCCCTGTCCTAGGGCATTCCCACCAGAGGTGTACCATAGAACCTTCTAACCGACACCCCCGGAAACACAGGGGAGACACTGAAGGAAAGAGTCTGGATGGAGTCATATACCATCTTGTGATAACCTTAAGAGAGGCCTCCGATAGGGAGGGCTTTTCAGGCTTTAAAACAGGCCTTATGTAGTCAGCCAGTTTTAAATTCGCCTGATTTTTCACGGGACTTTGTGGTTCAGACAGATGCGTCAAATGTGGGGTTAGGAGCTGTACTGTCCCAGATTATCAAGGGGGAGGAACACCCTGTTATGTACCTGAAGGCCCATGAGGAGAATTATGCCACCATTAAGAAAGAGTGTTTGGCGGTGAAATGGGCTTTGGATTCTCTCTGGTACTACCTTGTGGGTAGATAGTTTGAACTGGTGATGGATCATACCCCATTGAAGTGGATGGCACAGAACAAAGAGACCAATAGGAGAATAAATAGGTGGTTCCTGGCCCTTCAGGAATTTTGTTTTGTGGTAATGCATCGCCCTGGTGTTAAAATGGGGAATGCAGATGGGTTGTCCCAAGTGCATGCGTGCCTGGCAACACTAGGGGTGTCTGCACCGAAGCCTCCATCTGTATCATTTCTATGTTGGAAGTTTTCTTTCAGCTCTGGGCATTTCACTCACAGAATTATTTTATTTTTATTTTTTTGGACTTGTACCACAGACTATTCATTATTCCACTCTTGTATCATTCACTCCGTGAAATCATTTGATGTCTGGATGTCATAACGTTTTATGGTGTTATCCTTATTTGTGTGTTTCAGTATTCACTTTTCACATGTTGTTTACACTTGTTCATTATTTACCTAGTTCCTAGTACCCTCCCCCTGGTTCGTGCACTATTGTGGCACATACCCCTAGCACAGCGCAGACACCAATATTTTTCACTGTGTCCCAACCCTAGGGTTGAAACAAGAGGGGGGGTATGTGACAGGAAGTCAGGTAAATCTGTGGGTGTTGTAACAGACGGGAGATACATTTCTGCCTTGTTTAGACAATTCACCAATTACTATTAGGTGCCGGCTACAGAAATAGCCAGAAAGGTTTAGGGCGTTGGAAAGCTTCAGCTGTTTAGAATGAGGCAATTAAGGCCTCTATAAGTTATCCAAAGGATGACTACTGATTGCTGCATCCTGAGGCTTTTTGAGGAGAGCAGTGAGAAAGACTTCTGAAGAGGTGAGGTGGTTGTTGGTTTTTCTGTGTGATAAAAATCAAAAAGACTATTGTTTCTCTGCTGTATGACCAGCAGTGTCTGCCCAGCAGTAGGCTGTGCCAGGCTCCATATATAGTTTCCTGTGTTGTGAAGGTAGACGCCCCAAGTGGCCAGGGTTTATTTTATGTTTTGTTTTGTTTATGCTGTTTGGATGCTTGCACTTGTATCCAGCTTAATGGAAGAATAAACCAAACTCTTTGTTTTCAACCGTCTTCGTCTGCCTCTCTTTATAGTTCAGTTCGTAGTGAACCCATCCAGGGGGTCACACACCCCGCTACCGAGCTAACCTCTTACATTATATATAATAATATGGAGAATGTTTCACTGATAACTAATGAAGAGAATTTATAATCATCATATATAAAATTAGTGCAGCAATATTAGTACAAATTTTCAAAAAAGGTCCAAATAAAGAACGGTAATAATAAAATCTTCTCC
The DNA here is from genome assembly GCA_029574335.1 of Rana kukunoris. Taxonomy (NCBI): domain Eukaryota; kingdom Metazoa; phylum Chordata; class Amphibia; order Anura; family Ranidae; genus Rana; species Rana kukunoris. Next base: position 543,752,404 of record CM056051.1, on the reverse strand, counting down.
ACACCATAAGATCAAATCCCCCACCATGATGTTCAAAGGAAATCCCAAAGTACAATAATGTCACTTTTAGTCAATGAAGTTTCCACAACATGAGTGAGACTTCTGTGACCATCAAAGTGAATCCCCACAACTGAATCCAAGACTTAGCAGAAGGTTGGAGGTGAAAGCCTATTGGTCAGTGTGAGTGTGTATGGTCCAATCCCCATACAGGAATAATGAATGGATCACACCACCTCATCCACTTCTCATGTCACATTTAGTAATTGTGATCCACAAACAGAGAAAACCTCCAATAGTGTAGATGATCGATCGTGTTTTATAAAGTGATCTCATATAAATGATTCCAATAAAGAGAAATGAGTTCCATTCATGTAGAGAATAGTTCCATTCATTCCTGGGGGAGAAATTCATTTTCTTCTGGTAACATTATTCTCTTCTACAGATTGAGATATATTGACCTGACAGACAGTTCCTGCCCCCACCTGACATCTGTAATAAGAAATAACCAGACACTGAGGACACTGATCCTGACTCGGAACAATCTGGAGGGTCCTCATTTCAGGGATCTGATGGAAGCTCTGACAACAAGCCGGATAGAGGAATTACAGTGAGTATAACAGGACTGACTGAGACAATAATATTCTGGGACAGTTTTATATCTAAAACACATAAATAATATAGAAATATGAGAATGTCCTCAAATTCCATCTTTAGGCTCCATAAGGCTCCATACACACTGGGCTTAAAAAAATGCCAGTTCCCTTGGCAGAAAAAACTTTCATATAGAGAGTTTATTGTACAAAGTTTAGACGAGTTTAGGAGAGTTTTGCCAGAAAGCTCCAATCAGAAACACAAACCAGAAGAGTTTTTTTTTCCTGCCTCTAAACGTTGAGCTGAAAACATGTCTGTAATCCTCCCAATGTGTATGGACACATAGGAGAACATGGAGCTGCTTCTACAGGCAGAACACAAAACTCCTGTAGTAGCAGCGATTGTTAATCCAGTGTGCAATATATATACTATATTACCAAAAGTATTGGGATGCTGCCTTTACACACACATGAACTTTAATGGCATCCCAGTCTAATGTTACGTACACATGACCTGTGCTGCCCCAATAGGGGCATAGAATATGAGATGCATAGCCTCAGTTAATATTAGCATTGTTATATAGATTAGAGTTTATATAGTGTGATTTGCCTAGCTATTTTCTCATAGCTAAATCTATGTGTTATCCTATGCTGCCATCTAGTGGCCCTTTGTTGTAATGTACATGTTTTTCTGTGATTCCTTGAGTTACGACATATTTCCAGTGTATGTATGCCCCTCCCTTCTTCCTGTGTGCAGTACTTCCTGTGTCATGGCCACAGCTAGCAAGCCACATGTAACAAGGACACACATGTAATCTGCACAGTACGTAGGAAAGGCATCATCGTTTGACCGCACAATACTATCACCATTCATCTGCTGTTCCTGTTATCTGCTGTAACCCCTGAAGTTAAAGAATAAACACCTCTTTTGAATGAATCGGTATTGACGAGTTCAGCTATCTGACAAGGATTGTCCACAGTGAGTACATCTACTTATACAGGCCAGGCATAGAGGTCTCAGCAAGGGATATATCGCTATCACAACAATCGGAGTCAGAATAGTCAAAAGATGCATAGAATTCTTACAGCCTGCTGGGTATATGTGTGTGCCAAATCTGCAATAAAGCTCAGTGCCAGCCGCCATCTTGTGAAAGCACATGGTCGCACAAGCTTACTGCACTTCATGTGAATATTGAAAACTGTTTCTCTAAATTTAACTGTGTTACCCCACCTGTCTAAGCTGCTGTTTGTCTTCTTAACCACTTGACTACTGGGCACTTAAACCCACTTAATAACCAGACCAATTTTCAGCTTTCGGTGCTCTCACATTTTGAATGACAATAACTCAGTCATACAACACTATAACCAAATTAAATTTTTGTCCTTTTTTTCCCACAAATAGAGCTTTCTTTTGGTGGTATTTTATCACCTCTGCGGTTTTTATTTTTTTCACTATAAATGAAAAAAGAACGAAAATTTTGTAAAAAAATGAATTTTTCTTCATTTCTATTATAAAATTTTGCAAAAAAGTAATTTTTCTTCATAAATTTGGCCTAAAATGTATACTGCTACATATCTTTGGTAACAAAACAAAAAAAAATTAGATATTATTTAGTCTGGGTGAAAGTTATAGGGTCTACAAGCTATGGTACCAATTACTGAAAATTGATCAATTTGATCACACCTGATGTACTGACAGCCTCTCTCATTTCTTGAGACCCTAACATGCCAGAAAAGTACAAATACCCCCCAAATGACCCCTTTTTGGAAAGAAGACATTCCAAGGTATTTAGAAAGAGGCATTGTGAGTTTTTTGAAGTTGTAATTTTTCCCACAATTCTTTGCAAAATCAAGATTTTTTTCATTTTTATTTTCTTTCCACAAAATTTTCATATTAGCGGGTTATTTCTCACACACAGCATATGCATACCACAAATTAAACCCCAAAACACATTCTGCTATTCCTCCCGAGTATGGCGATACCCCATGTGTGGGACTTTTTGACACAGCGTGGCCACATGGAATGGCGCCAAACTTTGCGACTTAAAAATCCCCATAGGTGACGCTTTAAACATTTTTACTGGTTACATCATTTTAGTTGGAGAAGAGGTCTAGGGCCAAAATGATTGCTCTCGCTCTAACGTTCGCAGCGATACCTCACATGTGTGGTTTGAACACCGTTTTCATATGTGAGCGGGACTTGCGTATGCGTTCGCTTCTGCATGCGAGCTCACGGGGACAGGGGCGCTGTATGCCCAGAGTATTGCGGAGTATGCCCAGAGTATTGCGGAGTATGCCCAGAGTATTGCGGAGTATGCCCAGAGTATTGCGGAGTATGCCCAGAGCCCAGAGTATTGCGGAGTATGCCCAGAGTATTGCGGAGTATGCCCAGAGTATTGCGGAGTATGCCCAGAGTATTGCGGAGTATGGCCCCCCATAGTATGCCCAGAGTATGCCCAGAGTATGCCCAGAGTATGCCCAGAGTATGCCCAGAGTGTTGCCCCCCAGAGTATTGCGGAGTATGCCCAGAGTATTGCGGAGTATGCCCAGAGTATTGCGGAGTATGCCCAGAGTATTGCGGAGTATGCCCAGAGTATTGCGGAGTATGCCCAGAGTATGCCCAGAGTATTGCAGAGTGTTGCCCCCCCAGAGTGTTGCCCCCCCCAGAGTGTTGCCCCCCCCCAGAGTATTGCCCCCCCCAGAGTATTGCCCCCCCCAGAGTATTGCCCAGCATTGCAGAGTATGTGCAGCAGGGATGGCTGAGCAGGGAGGGATGGATGGATGGATCTGTGACTACATTTGTCACAGATCCAGCCCGCAGCACTGGCGCTGCCATCCGCTCCCTCCCTTCTCCTCTCACACTGTACCGATCGGTACAGAGAGAGGAGGGAGGCACCGGCGTCATCAAATGACGCCGGTCTGTTTACATCTGATCGCGCCGTCATTGGACGGCGCGATCACGTGGTAAACCGCCGCTATCAGCGGCGATTTACCGTGATTCGTGACCCGCCGGGTCCTCTGGACCCGGCAGTCACGGACATTCCCGTGTGCGCGCCCCAGGGGGCGCGCGGGAGCGCGACTCTGGAATCACGTTATATAACGTGATCCCAGAGTTAAGCAACCACCTTGCCGCCGTTATTTTTCGGCAGGTGGTTGCTAAGTGGTTAAAGAGACAGTACCATTTTTTTACAAAACCGTGAAAAATGTCTAGACAAGGCTCTAAACACTCTTTTATGGCTGAACCAACGCAGATTCATCATGCCTCTGAACCCGCAGACGTACAGGGAGCAGACTCTGCAGATATTGCTGAACAGAGTGTAAGACCCAAGCATACAATAAAACCAAGACAGAAACTCAGAGAAAACACACTATAGAATACACTAGAGATGAGTTCTCCAGCAAGCTGTCAGACCTCTGGGACAAAACTTCACTGCATGTCAGTTTTGCCACACTTTAATGATCAACCAGCTGAATTAGGATACTCTATAGATCGCCTATCTGCTGCGTATGAACGTTACCAGCGGCTGTCTGCAAAATACACTGCTTTCTTGCAAGACTGTAATATAGAGGACTTTTCAGCAGAACTGACCAAGACTGATGCACTGAACCAACAAAGGGATCTCTTAGTGCAAAATGCTCAGTGTAAGGCAGAACTCCGCATTGCTCAACTGCAAGAGACCAGATCTCACAGATCAACATCAACCAAGCACACTGCACGTTCTTCTAGATCCTCTCGCTCCAGAAGTTCAACATTAAGCAACAAGCTAATAGAGGCCTGCGCTGATGCTGAATCCAGAAAAGCGCAAAGCTCCCTTGCCAAGAAAGAAGCAGAGATGGAAGCCTAAAGCAAAGCTCTTCAAGCAGAGATGGAAGCTCGCCAGGCAGAGATGGAAGCTCAGAGCAAAACTCGCCAAGCAGAGATGGAATCCCAAATAAAGATTCTGCAAATAGAGAAAGAGGAAGCAGGTGCGCTAGCAAGGCTGAAAGTCCTTGAACAAGCAATGGGTCAAAGTACTAATTCAGACTGTCTTATCCCAGCAGAACTGGAAGATCCAATTGAACGCACCAGTGAATATGTGCTAAAGCATAATGTTTACAAAGATACAAAGTCATCTCCTGTACCTCCTACTAACAACACTGTTCTGACTCTCAACACAGAGACCTCTCAGCTCCAAATGCCTGAGCCTCCTCGAGTCCACAACACAAGTGCATCTACGCAGAAAACCACATCAACTCCTGCCAACAACAAGGTGACTTCCAGCGACAAGCCGCAGCTCAAGCCACAGCCAGCAGAAGCCTTAGAGACTACACCAAAGTTAAGCGCTCATGCAACATCATTTTATCCTGGTAAACCTCACCCTTCTTCACCAGAGAACTTTCACACCCAAGGGGTTCCACAAGTTACTTTGGCACCAAAGAGTGAGAGATCAGACTTGAATGACTTCGCCAGATATATGGCACGCCGTGAGCTCATTAACACTAGCCTCTCAAGGTTTGATGACTGTCCAGAGAGCTACAGGGCCTGGAGATCAACCTTCAAGGCTGCTATTGCTGATCTCAACCTTACTATCAAGGAGGAACTTGATTTGCTCATAAAGTGGCTGGGGCCAGAATCTGCAAATCGTGTTAAAAGACTGAGGACAGTACATGTTGACCACCCAGATGCAGGTCTTGTTGCTGCATGGGCAAGACTTGAGCAAGCCTATGGTAGCTCAGAAGCCATAGAAAGCGCTCTATTCAAGAGACTGCAAAACTTCCCAAAAATAGGGAACAAAGACTATCGCAAGCTCCAAGATCTAAGTGACCTCCTCATGGAGTTAGAGTTGGCAAAGACAGACCCACGTCTACCTGGACTAAGCTTCCTGGACACTGCTCATGGTGTCAATCCAGTGGTGTCTAACCTGCCATACGGCCTGCAAGAGAGATGGGCGCAGCAGGGCTCAAGGTACAAAAGAGACTATAACGTATCTTTTCCTCCATTCTCATATTTTTGCAGGTTCATCAGTGAACAAGCCTGGATGAGAAATGATCCCAGCTTCAGCTTCAGTGAACCCAACTTGCCTGCTTCATCATCATCACCATCACCAAGGTATGATAACACAGCAGCTAAACACAGAGACTTTCATAGAGTAATATCTGTTAAAAGGACAGACATCTCACCACCCGTATCCTCTCATGCATACCAGAGTGATTTGGGTGGTAGAGACAAAGATCCTAATCGTCAGTGCCCTATTCACAAGAAGCCTCACCCTCTAAGAAATGCCGAGAGCTGAGAGCAAAGACTTTACAAGAGCACAGGGAGATTCTCCAGAAACTTGGAGTATGCTACAGGTGCTGTGCTTCTTATAGTCATTTTTCCAAGGACTGTAAAGTTGTCATCAAGTGCACAGAATGCAGTAGTGAAAGACATGTGATAGCTATGCATCCTACTCCACTTACAGACAGCCCACAGCCGCTACCTACCTCCACCCCTCTCTCAAATCATGGCGGGGAGCAACAAGGCCACACTCCAGCCAAGGAGAATGTTTCTTCTTCATGCACAGAAGTCTGTGGAGAAGGTTTAGATCACAAGTGCTGTGCCAATATATGCCTTGTTAAGGTATACCCAGAGGATCAACCTGAAAAAGCTGCCAGGATGTATGCCATAATAGATGAAAAGAGCAACAGATCCCTGGTGAAGCCTAAATTCTTTGAGATCTTTGGCATTGAGTGTCATGCCACACCGTATACTCTCAGAACCTGTTCTGGTCGTGTAGAGACTTTCGGCAGAAGGGTCGATGGGTTCATGGTGTCTCATATCGAAGGGAAAGGCCTCGTACACACGAGGGAATTTATCCGCTGAAAATGGTCCGACGGACCATTTCAGCTGAAAAATCCGCTCGTCTGTAGGGGCCGGCGGACAGATTTCTCCGGCGGAAAAGTTTCAAAGCATGCTTTGAAACTTTTCCGCCGGAGAGCTGCCCGTCGGATATGTTCGCTGGTTAGTACGCCTAACCAGCGGACATATCTGTCCACACATGCGTCGGATCCTGTGAATGGATGCGACGCATGCGCGCGGAAGTGTTTCACTTCCTGGTGCGGTGACGTGGCGGCGTCAATGTCACCGCCACGTCACCACGCTGTCCGCCGGCGGGGAATTTGATCCGATGGTGTGTACAGCCATCGGATCAAAACAGCCCGGCGGACATATCCGATGGAAACGGTCCGTCGCACCGTTTCCATCGGATAAATCCTGTGTACAAGGCCAAAGAGGGCATACTCCTACCAACATTAGTTGAGTGTGACCAGATACCAGACAAAAGAGAAGAGATTCACCATCCTCACTTAAGGCACCTTGTTGATGAGATTCCCGCAATGGACATGAATGCTGAAATCTTAGTCTTGCTAGGAAGAGACATTCTCAGAGTACATAAGGTACGTGAGCAGTGTGATGGACCTGAGGATGCCCCTTATGCACAAAGACTTGATCTAGCCTGGGTAATAGTGGGCGATGTATGCTTGGATAGAATGTGTACGTCATCTGAGATCCACTCCTTCAAAACTTACATGTTAGGAAATGGACGTGCATCCCACTTCAAAGAGTGCCCTCACCATTATGAAGTAAAGGAGAAGCCTCTTGACATCATCCAAGTTCCTGATGTCACTCCTATCCTTTGTGATGACAACCTAGGTACCACAGTGTTTTGTACCACAAGTGACGACAACAAAATAGCCTTGTCAGTTGAAGACAGAGAGTTCATCAAAATAATGGACAAAGAATTCTTCAAGAATGAGTCTAACAGCTGGGTTGCACCATTGCCTCTTCGTGCTGCAAAGGTCAAACTGCCAAACAATCGTGAACAGGCTTTATCCAGATTCAACTCGCTTCAACGAACACTAAAGAACAGGCCTGAAATGAAGGACCATTTCATTACCTTTATGAAGAGGATCTTTGACAATGAGCACGCTGAGCCAGCTCCACCTCTTCAAATACACGATGAGTGCTGGTACCTACCTTTCTTCGGAGTGTACCATCCACGTAAGCCAAAACAAATCAGGGTAGTGTTCGACTCCAGTGCCAAGCATCAGGGTGTATCCCTGAACGATATTCTTCTCACTGGCCCTAACCTAACCAACAACCTTGTAGGTGTACTCATGAGGTTCAGAAGAGAGCCAGTTGCCATAACTGCTGACATTGAACAAATGTTTCATTGCTTTATTGTACGAGAAGACCATAGGAACTTCCTAAGGTTTCTGTGGCACCGTGACAACAACATGGACAATGAGATGATTGAATACCGCATGAAGGTACATGTTTTCGGAAATAGCCCTTCACCTGCCGTTGCAACATACGGTTTACGAAGGACTGCTCTTGATGGAGAACAGGAGTATGGTGCAGATGCTCGACATTTCGTCGAGAGAGACTTCTATGTGGACGATGGACTTAAATCTTTACCTACAGCGGAAGAAGCCATAGACCTGCTCCAAAGGACACAAGGTATGCTTTCTGAGGCTAACCTCAGACTACACAAGATTGCCTCAAACAGGGTTGCTGTTATGAAAGCCTTTCGACCTGGCGATCATGCCACAGGGTTTAAAGACTTAAATCTGGGGATGGACATGCCACCTGTGCAGAGAAGTCTGGGCCTTCGGTGGGACTTATTAAAAGACACCTTCGGCTTTCAAGTCAGCTCTGCAGACAAGCCATTTTCCAAGCGTGGAGTTCTGTCAGTGGTGAACAGCCTATACGATCCAGTGGGATTTGTGGCTCCCATCACCATACAAGGTAAATCCATACTTAGGCAGCTCTCAGAGACTATCAAAGATTGGGATGCCCCACTACCAATAGACAAACTTTCAAAGTGGGAGTCCTGGAAACAATCGTTACATGCCTTAGATGGAATCTGTATACCACGCTGCTACACTCCAACTTCCCTTGCTACCAGTCAGAGGAAAGAGCTTCACATCTTCTCAGATGCATCTACTGAGGCCATAGCGGCTGTTGCCTACCTCAAGGTAAGAGATTCAGCTAATCTAACCCATGTAGGGTTTCTGTTTGGGAAAGCTAAGTTAGCACCCAAGCCTGAACACACAATTCCCAGGCTTGAACTTTGTGGGACTGTGCTAGCTGTAGAAATTGCAGATTTCATACTGTGTGAGCTAGACATTCAGATAGATGACATCAAATTCTACACAGACAGCAAGGTTGTTCTGGGCTACATATACAACCAGACTAAACGTTTCTATGTCTATGTCAGCAACCGTGTAGAAGGAATAAGAAAATCATCTAAACCTGAACAATGGCATTATGTTCCATCTGAAATTAATCCTGCAAATCATGGCACCAGGCCAGTGTCTGCGAGTGCCTTTGCAAATTCTTCTTGGTTAACAGGTCCTGAATTCTTGCTGGCTGATCCAGAAGAAACCACGGCTGATGTCTTCAGTCTTCTAGAACCCGACAAAGATCCAGAAGTTCATCCTGAAGTTAAAACCCTTGTCACCAGAACTGAACAAAGACGTGCTTTGGGCTGTCAACGCTTTGAACGTTTCTCCAAGTGGACAAGGCTAGTACGCACCACCGCAAGGTTAGTTCATATTGCACACTGCTTTCCCACGAAGCCCACAGATGCTCACTGTCAAGGTTGGCACCAGTGGCGGCCCGCCCATATGGGCGCACGGGCGCCGCCGCCCCTCCCGCAGTCACAAAAAAATAAAACAGGCCCTTTAAGAACTTTTATTCGGCTAAAATGTCATTTTGACATATTAGCCGAAGTTCTGGCGGCCGTCTATAGAGGGCGGTGTAACGTCACCCTCTCTCGCAAATAACTCACATTCAATGCAATGCATTGAACGTGGGTCATTGTTGCCAGCTGCCTGGTCTATTCCTATAACCGGACATGGGTCGCCGGTTACCGGAATAGCGGCAGCTGGTTGGCTGAGGGGAACTGCCTATCAAAGCCAGCGGCTCTGATAGGCTTTTCCAGTACCGCCCTCCGGCTCTCGGCAGTCTATACTCGGAGCGCATGCAATCTGCGTTCCTTGCATGAGACTGACGGCCGTTTCAGCCAATCAGGTTCCCGGATTCTGGTTATCAGGAACCTGATTGGCTGAAGCTTCTCCACCGCGGCAGAAGACATCAAGGGAGGACATGGAAGCGTCAGGTAAGTGATTTTTACAGGGAAAGGGGCATCACGGGGCACAGTGGCAGCATGGGCCCAGTGGTGACAAAGGGCACAGAGGCGACAATCAGCACAGTGGCATGGGGCACAGTGGTGACAATTGATGGCACAGTGACTGCATATGATGGCATGGCACAGTGGTGACAATTGATGGCACGGTGGTGGCGTTTGATGGCATGGCACAGTGGTGACAATTGATGGCACAATGGTGGCGTTTGATGGCATTGCACAGTGATGACAATTGATGGCACAGTGACTGCATTTGATGGCATGGCACAGTGGTGACAATTGATGGGCACAGTAGCTGTGTTTGATGGCATGGCACAGTGATGACAATTGATGGCACAGTGGTGGCGTTTGATGGCATGGCACAATGGTGACAATTGATGGCACAGTGGTGGCGTTTGATGGCATGGCACAAAGGTGACAATTGATGGCACAGTGGTGGCGTTTGATGGCATGGCACAGTGGTGACAATTGATGGCACAGTGGTGGCGTTTGATGGCATGGCACAAAGGTGACAATTGATGGCACAGTGGTGGCGTTTGATGGCATGGCACAGTGGTGACAATTGATGGCACAGTTGCTGTGTTGCATGGCACACACAGTGGTGACAATTGATGGCACAGTGGCTGCATTTGGTGGCATGGCACAGTGGTGACAATTGATGGCACAGCGGCTCCATTTGATGGCATGGCACAGTGGTGACAATTGATGGCACAGTGGTGGCGTTTGATGGCATGGCACAGTGGTGACAATTGATGGCACAGTTGCTGTGTTGCATGGCATGGCACAGTGGTGACAATTGATGGCACAGTGGTGGCGTTTGATGGCATGGCACAGTGGTGACAATTGATGGCACAGTGGTGGCGTTTGATGGCATGGCACAGTGGTGACAATTGATGGCACAGTTGCTGTGTTGCATGGCACACACAGTGGTGACAATTGATGGCACAGCGGCTGCATTTGATGGCATGGCACAGTGGTGACAATTGATGGCACAGTGGTGGCGTTTGGCATGGCACAGTGGTGACAATTGGTGGCACAGTGGTGGCGTTTGATGGGATGGCACAGTGGTGACAATTGATGGCACAGTTGCTGTGTTGCATGGCACACACAGTGGTGACAATTGATGGCACAGCGGCTGCATTTGATGGCATGGCACAGTGGTGACAATTGATGGCACAGTGGTGGCGTTTGATGGCATGGCACAGTGGTGACAATTGATGGCACAGTTGCTGTGTTGCATGGCACACACAGTGGTGACAATTGATGGCACAGCGGCTGCATTTGATGGCATGGCACAGTGGTGACAATTGATGGCACAGTGGTGGCGTTTGGCATGGCACAGTGGTGACAATTGGTGGCACAGTGGTGGCGTTTGATGGCATGGCACAGTGGTGACAATTGATGGCACAGTGGTGGCGTTTGATGGCATGGCACAGTGGTGACAATTGATGGCACAGTTGCTGTGTTGCATGGCACACACAGTGGTGACAATTGATGGCACAGTGGCTGCATTTGGTGGCATGGCACAGTGGCTGCATGTGATGGGCACAGTGAGGCTGCAATATTTTTTTTTCCGTTTGCGCCCCCCAAAAATTTTGAGCACCAGCCGCCACTGGTTGGCACATGTGCCAAAAACTTCTTTCTGCAAAAGACATTGCTGAAGCTGAACTGATCGTAATACGCAGTGTACGACAGGATGTCTTTGGCTCAGAAATCAGACGTATCCGTGACAAGGGGGACATTCCAAAAAACAGTCCAATTGCTAACCTGAACCCATTCATTGACAATGATGGCATGTTAAGGGTTGGTGGACGCTTAAACAAGGCTAAGTTCAGTGAGCAAGAACAGAATCCTCTCATTATACCTGCTCGCCATCACATCACCACTTTGCTCATACGGCACTACCATGAAGGGGTGAAACACCAAGGTAGACACTTCACAGAGGGAGCCATAAGAGTTGCAGGCCTTTGGATTATAGGAGCGAAAAGACAGATTACAGCTACACTGCACAGCTGTGTTCAGTGCCGCAAACTAAGAGGGAAACATCAGCAACAGCAAATGTCAGATTTGCCAGCTGACAGGTTAAGTACTGACCCACCCTTTACTCATGTTGGTCTGGATGTCTTCGGACCATGGATGGTAACAGCCCGCAGAACCCGAGGTGGCCAAGAAAATAGCAAGCGATGGGCAGTGTTGTTCACCTGCATGAGTGTGCGTGCAGTACACATTGAAGTAATAGAATCTATGGATGCCTCAAGTTTCATCAATGCTCTAAGACGGTTCCTTGCCATCAGAGGACCAGTCAAGACACTAAGATCCGACTGTGGAACTAATTTCGTTGGAGCTTGTCGAGAGTTACAGCTCAACTCTAGGCCAATACAAGACCTTTTAGCTGAAAAAGGCTGCACATGGATTTTCAATCCTCCTCATTCTTCCCACATGGGTGGTTCATGGGAGAGAATGATAGGTATCACACGAAAAATACTGGACTCTATGCTCATGGACTTGAACTCCACAAGACTTACCCATGAGATTCTAACCACCTTCCTGGCATCTGCCATAATCAATTCAAGACCACTTGTTCCAATGTCTACAGATCCAGAGACCCCAACTATCCTTACTCCAGCCATTCTTCTTACCCAGAAGCTTGGGTCTGTTCCTGTGCCACCTGGAGACTTTAAATCAGGAAATCTGTGCTACGATCAGTGGAAGCGAGTACAACACCTTGCCAACTGCTTCTGGAATCGTTGGAAGATGGAGTATCTTTCTACTCTGCAAGGACGCAGGAAATGGCAACGCCTGAACCCTAACATCCAAGTTGGAGATCTCGTTCTGCTTAAGGATCAGCAAGCTGAAAGAGTCGAGTGGCCTATGAGACTTATTGTAAAGAGCGTCCCTAGTGATGACGGTAAGGTACGTAAGGTGGAGGTGAAAGTTTCAAGACAAGGGACTGTAAAGACTTTCATCAGACCTATCACGGAACTCATTTTGCTCTTGCCGTTTGGAGACTGAACTTACTTGGGTATGCTGTTGGATGCTACCTGCGACTTCGAGAAGGAAGTATCTGGAACTTTAGTTGTCACAACTTGAAGCTTTATATTATAGTTGTTGTTGCATTATATGCATGTTCTCCATTATGTCTTTCAGGTTTTCAAGACATCAAGCAAATTGCGCTGTTGTTTATTTGCATAACTACCGTTGTATTATGTAAATAGTGGCATTACCATGCCAGACGGGGAGTGTGCTGCCCCAATAGGGGCATAGAACATGAGATGCATAGCCTCAGTTAATATTAGCATTGTTATATAGATTAGAGTTCATATAGTGTGGTTTGCCTAACTATTGTCTCATAGCTAAATCTATGTGTTATCCTATGCTGCCTTCTAGTGGCCCTTTGTTGTAATGTACATGTTTTTCTGTGATTCTTTGAGTTACGACATATTTCCAGTGTATGTATGCCCCTCCCTTCTTCCTGTGTGCAGTACTTCCTGTGTCATGGCCACAGCTAGCAAGCCACATGTAACAAGGACACACATGTAATCTGCACAGTAAGTAGGAAAGGCATCATCTTTTGACCGCACAATACTATCACCATTCATCTGCTGTTCCTGTTATCTGCTGTAACCACTGAAGTTAAAGAATAAACACCTCTTTTGAATGAATCGGTATTGACGAGTTCAGCTATCTGACAAGGATTGTCCGCAGTGAGTATATCTGCTTATACAGGCCAGGCATAGAGGTCTCAGCAAGGGATATATCGCTATCACAACAATCGGAGTCAGAATATGACCGTTTTTAATGTCCTAGAAAAAACAATGTTTTTCTCAACGTGATTCTTGTCAAGCCTGCCTTGCATACACACGATCGTGAAAAAAAAAATGCTGGAGCAAAGCGCGGTGACGTACAACACGTACAATGCCACTATAAAGGAGAAGTTCCATTCAGATGGCTGGCCTTTACACTCACATGAACTTTATTGGCATCCCAGTCTTAGTCCGTAGAGTTCAATATTGAGTTGGTCCACCTTTGCAGCTATAACAGCTTCACCTCTTCTGGGAAGTCTGTCCATAAGGTTTAGGAGTGTCTATGGGAATATTTGACCATTCTTCCAGAAGAGCATTTGTGAGGTCAGGCACTGATGTTGAACGCAAAGGCCTGGCTCACAGTCTCCGCACTAATTCACCCCAAAGGTGTTCTATCAGGTTGAGGTCAGGACTCTGTGCATATCAGTCAAGTTCCTCCACCCCAAACTCGCTCATCCATGTATTTATGGACCTTCCTTTGTGCACTGGTGAACAGTTATGTTGGAACAGGAAGGGACCATCCCCAAACTGTACCCACGATGTTGGGAGCATGAAATTGTCCAAAATGTCTTGGTATGCTGATGCCTTAAGAGTTCCCTTCACTGGAACTAATGGGCCAAACCCAACCCCTGAAAGACAAACCCCACACCATAACCCCCCTCCACCAAATGATTTGGGGCAGCGCACAAAGCAAGGTCCATAAGGACATGAATGAGGAACTTGACTGGCCTGGACAGTCTGAACCTTAACCCAATAGAATATCTTTTGGATGGATTAGAGCAGAAACTGCAAGCCAGACCTTCTCGTCCAACATCAGTGCCTGACCTTACAAATGCTTTTCTGGAAGAATGGTCAAACATTCCCATAGACACCCTCCTAAACCTTATGAACAGCCTTCACAGAAGATATAAAGCTGTTATAACTGAAAAGGATGGGCCAACTCAATATTGAACCCTACGGACTAAAGCCCCATACACACAATATGAAAATTGGAAGTAGAATTTTGTCTGAACGAATAATCTGCCGAATTTTGGATCGTTAGTATGGTGCTTTTGACAGCCAATTCCGATTTTTCATCCGACAAAAGCTGGATGTGCAGACTATAAAAATGTTATCGTATGTGAACGTCTGATTTTCAACTAATAAGTACGTTTTTCATCTGAAAATAAATCATAAGAGCAAAACTACGCATGCTCAGGAATGAAAGAATACATACAAAACTATTCCACACATTACATCACTTCTGAAGTTGTATTCTGTCGGATGAGAATTTTCGTATGGTGAGTAACCCCTTCACTTCCGATATGAGACCAGCATGTCACAAAAAACGGACAGATGGTCGTCTAAAAATCTGATTGTGTGTACGAGGATTAAGACCGGGATGCCATTAAAGTTTATGTGCATGTAAAGGCAGGTGTCCCAATACTTTTGGTAATATAGTGTGTCTAAACTACATAAATCAAATAATAATAATGGAGATATATTTCATCTCCTGGATGTCTCTCTATATCTCCAATATAAGACCGTTCTCTAAAGCTGGATATAAAAATGTAAAAAATGAAATATCTGCACTAAAAATCTCATAAATGAAAAGCAGCCGCCAGCAGGAAGTCTGATATAGAAGTACAAATAGTATAATAGAATTCTATGTATAGAGCCCAGTGTTGCTCATCTTACTTAAAAAAGTAATTAGTTACAGTTACAAATTTCTTCTCCGAAAAAGTAATTGCGTTATTGACTCAGTTACTACATTGAAAAAGTAATTAGTTACTCAGCAAAGTAACTTAATTTTTTTTAATATTCTACAATGCTTTGTTGAGAAGCAGGTGACGGGCGCTTGCCAGGGAGAAGTGAGGTAATACTCCAAGACAAAAGAATGCCAGATCCTTGAGAGAAGAAAACCGGAAACAAATGGTGATCTCGTGTATATCCCAGCCTAGGTGCCTCCGTCCCACCATGTATATCCCAGCCTGGTGCATCCGTCCCCCCATGTATATCCCAGCCTAGGTGCATCCGTCCCACCATGTATATCCCAGCCTGGTGCATCCGTCCCCCCATGTATATCCCAGCCTGGTGCATCCGTCCCCCCATGTATATCCCAGCCTAGGTGCATCCATCCCCCCATGTATATCCCAGCCTGGTGCATCCGTCCCACCATGTATATCCCAGCCTGGTGCATCCGTCCCACCATGTATATCCCAGCCTGGGTGCATCCGTCCCACCATGTATATCCCAGCCTAGGTGCCTCCGTCCCCCCATGTATATCCCAGCCTAGGTGCATCCGTCCCACCATGTATATCCCAGCCTAGGTGCCTCCGTCCCCCCATGTATATCCCAGCCTGGTGCATCCGTCCCCCCATGTATATCCCAGCCTAGGTGCATCAGTCCCACCATGTATATCCCAGCCTAGGTGCCTCCGTCCCACCATGTATATCCCAGCCTGGTGCATCCGTCCCCCCATGTATATCCCAGCCTGGGTGCATCCGTCCCCCCATGTATATCCCAGCCTGGGTGCATCCGTCCCCCCATGTATATCCCAGCCTGGGTGCATCCGTCCCACCATGTATATCCCAGCCTAAGTGCATCCGTCCCCCCATGTATATCCCAGCCTAGGTGCATCCGTCCCCCCATGTATGTCCCAGCCTGGGTGCATCCGTCCCACCATGTATATCCCAGCCTAGGTGCATCCGTCCCACCATGTATATCCCAGCCTGGGTGCATCCGTCCCCCCATGTATATCCCAGCCTGGTGCATCCGTCCCCCCATGTATATCCCAGCCTAGGTGCATCCGTCCCCCCATGTATGTCCCAGCCTAGGTGCATCCGTCCCCCCATGTATGTCCCAGCCTAGGTGCATCCATCCCCCACCATGTATATCCCAGCCTAGGTGCATCTGTCCCACCATGTATATCCCAGCCTGGGTGCATCCGTCCCACCATGTATATCCCAGCCTAGGAGCATCCGTCCCCCCATGTATATCCCAGCCTAGGTGCATCTGTCCCACCATGTATATCCCAGCCTGGGTGCATCCGTCCCACCATGTATATCGCAGCCTGGGTGCATCCGTCCCCCCATGTATATCGCAGCCTGGGTGCATCCGTCCCACCATGTATATCGCAGCCTGGGTGCATCCGTCCCACCATGTATATCCCAGCCTGGGTGCATCCGTCCCACCATGTATATCCCAGCCTGGGTGCATCCGTCCCCCCATGTATATCGCAGCCTGGGTGCATCCGTCCCACCATGTATATCGCAGCCTGGGTGCATCCGTCCCACCATGTATATCCCAGCCTGGGTGCATCCGTCCCACCATGTATATCCCAGCCTAGGTGCATCCGTCCCCCCATGTATATCCCAGCCTAGGTGCATCCGTCCCACCATGTATATCCCAGCCTGGTGCATCCGTCCCACCATGTATATCCCAGCCTGGGTGCATCCGTCCCACCATGTATATCCCAGCCTAGGTGCATCCGTCCCCCCATGTATATCCCAGCCTGGGTGCATCCGTCCCACCATGTATATCCCAGCCTAGGTGCATCCGTCCCCCCATGTATATCCCAGCCTAGGTGCATCCGTCCCACCATGTATATCCCAGCCTGGGTGCCTCCGTCCCACCATGTATATCCCAGCCTAGGTGCATCAGTCCCCCCATGTATATCCCAGCCTGGTGCATCCGTCCCACCATGTATATCCCAGCCTAGGTGCATCCGTCCCACCATGTATATCCCAGCCTAGGTGCATCCGTCCCCCCATGTATGTCCCAGCCTAGGTGCATCTGTCCCCCCATGTATGTCCCAGCCTGGGTGCATCCGTCCCACCATGTATATCCCAGCCTAGGTGCATCCATCCCCCACCATGTATATCCCAGCCTAGGTGCATCCATCCCCCACCATGTATATCCCAGCCTAGGTGCATCTGTCCCACCATGTATATCCCAGCCTAGGAGCATCCGTCCCCCCATGTATATCCCAGCCTAGGTGCATCTGTCCCACCATGTATATCCCAGCCTGGGTGCATCCGTCCCACCATGTATATCCCAGCCTGGGTGCATCCGTCCCACCATGTATATCCCAGCCTGGGTGCATCCGTCCCACCATGTATATCCCAGCCTGGGTGCATCCGTCCCACCATGTATATCCCAGCCTAGGTGCATCCGTCCCACCATGTATATCCCAGCCTGGGTGCATCCGTCCCACCATGTATATCCCAGCCTGGGTGCATCCGTCCCACCATGTATATCCCAGCCTGGGTGCATCCGTCCCACCATGTATATCCCAGCCTAGGTGCATCCGTCCCACCATGTATATCCCAGCCTAGGTGCATCCGTCCCACCATGTATATCCCAGCCTGGGTGCATCCGTCCCACCATGTATATCCCAGCCTAGGTGCATCCGTCCCACCATGTATATCCCAGCCTGGGTGCATCCGTCCCACCATGTATATCCCAGCCTAGGTGCATCCGTCCCCCCATGTATGTCCCAGCCTAGGTGCATCCGTCCCACCATGTATTGCCCAGCCTAGGTGCATCCGTCCCACCATGTATATCCCAGCCTAGGTGCATCCGTCCCCCCATGTATATCCCAGCCTAGGTGCATCCGTCCCACCATGTATATCCCAGCCTAGGTGCATCCGCCCCACCATGTATATCCCAGCCTAGGTGCCTCCGTCCCACCATGTATATCCCAGCCTAGGTGCATCCGTCCCCCCATGTATATCCCAGCCTAGGTGCATCCGTCCCACCATGTATTGCCCAGCCTAGGTGCATCCGTCCCACCATGTATATCCCAGCCTGGGTGCATCCGTCCCCCCATGTATATCCCAGCCTGGGTGCATCCGTCCCCCCATGTATATCCCAGCCTAGGTGCCTCCGTCCCACCATGTATATCCCAGCCTAGGTGCATCCGTCCCCCCATGTATATCCCAGCCTAGGTGCATCCGTCCCACCATGTATTGCCCAGCCTAGGTGCATCCGTCCCACCATGTATTGCCCAGCCTAGGTGCATCCGTCCCACCATGTATATCCCAGCCTAGGTGCATCCGTCCCCATGTATGTGCAGCTAATAGGACTTCAAACCCTTATCCATCTGCTATATATTACATCCAAATTATAAGCTGGAATAAAATGTATGGGCCAGATTCACGAACACTTGCGCTGGAGTATTTGGATATGCGCCGCGTAACTGTGCTGATGCGCCGACGTTTCTATGTGCCCGTACCCACCAAACTAGATGCGCCCAATAACGGCTCATTTGCGACCGGCGGAACGTTCCGACGCCAGAGTATCGTCAGCGTTTATTTTCGCTGGGAGCATCAGTCGCGCCCATTGATTTCCCCTGCAAATATGCAAATGAGGGATTTTTCACAATTCATGAACGGATTAGCACCATACGCTGGCTACATGCGCCGCGCGTATCTGATCCGTCCGGCGCAAAGTTATTTCTACAAAAGGCTGCTTTATCTTTACTCCAGACGGTCACAGGTCAGCAGGAGAGCAGCTACAGCAGCGTTACCGACGATAGGAGCTTGCTGAGCACCCCCACTTGCAAGGACAACACCTCTGTGTGCCAACATGCCAGGGGCACTCGTGGTCCTAGAACTACTGATGGGTCCCCTGGAACCAAGAAGGCGGGCACGTGAGAGGATATACCGCACACGTATGAACCTCTTTGGCATGGGGGAGGAGGAGGTGTATCGCCTATTCAGATTCAGCCCAGATGCAATACTTGAACTAACCACAACCCTGCAGGATGACATCACCAGCCCAACACACCGATCACAAGCAGTGCAGCCACTGGTGAAGGTCCTGGCAACACTCCATTTCCTTGCCAGTGGATCATTCCAGCGTACAAGTGGAGTGGTGGCTGGGATGTCACAATCCTCCATAAGCAGATGTGTGCACCAGGTTGTCCCTGCAATCCTCAGACGCATGTCCAACCAGTTCATCAGACCCACCACTGAGGAGCTGCGGCAGAAGGCAATGACAGATTTCTACAACATTGCCAGATTCCCACGCACTGTGGGGGCCATTGATTGCACACATGTGGCCCTACAGCCCCCCAGTGCCACAGAGCACATATACCGCAATCGGAAGCATTGGCATTCCATCAACGTACAGGTGATAGCCGATGCCCAACGCCTCATATGGCACGTCCGTGCCAAACACCCCGGGTCCAGCCATGACAGTTTCATATACAATCAGAGCCCCATCCCAGCAGAATTTAACCAGAACATGTATGGGGACAGCTGGCTGGTTGGTGAGTGACATGGGAGTCAGGCATGACTATCCCCTCCCGTGATGCACAACAGAAATCGCACATGCATGACTAACATTCTCCTGTCTTTTACCTTACAGGTGACTCTGCATATGCATTGGGACCCCATCTAATGACTCCTTTCCGGAACCCCCAAACCAGAGGAGAGAGAAAATACAATGAAGCACACATCAAAACCCGTGCAGTGGTGGAGCAAACATTTGGGCTCCTGAAGTCCCGTTTCCGATGCCTGGATAAGTCTGGGGGGACCCTATTGTATTCCCCTACCTTTGTGTGTCAGATCATCGGTGCATGTTGCATTCTGCATAACTTTGCTATGAAAAAAGGCCTGCATATTGACATACGTGATGACCTGACCCCCGACCCACACAGTCCCCACCTGCCAGAGGACACCCAGTCTGCTGATGGAAGAGCAGTCAGGAGGGTCCTCGCCGTAGGCATCTTTGGACACTAAACCAAAACATTAATAACACAGACAATGCACGCGTGTACACCACTGATGTCCCTAGATCACACACACCACATCCACATCGCATTGGATTAGCCCAAGTCCAGCATGTAGGAGTTGGGAGCAGTAACGCCAGCGTCAAGGCCCCAATGATGTCACTGTCCATTCACACACCTTTCACACGTCATTCATTCAGCCGTGGGGTTCACTTCACCACCACGGCCGAGGGTGACACCCCTTACTTTCAGGAGTGCCACCCTCTCACATTCACACACCATTCACACTGTCCCCTGCACTCCTGACCGTGTGCAGTACAAAAATAAATTATAAATATCATATCCTGATCATTAAAAGAAAAAAAATCTCATAACCTGAGAAAAATAAAAAATAAACTCATGACCTGAGTATGTCAAAAACAATAATATAAAACAAGAAAAAAAAAAAGGCCTCATCGGGGATGCCGGGGGCTTCTTCTGGTGGCCCCTCTCTGGCTCCGCAGCTGCCTTGATGGAGTGGGTGGGGGTGGGGGGGCATCTGGAGGTGGCTGATCCCCAGGTGGGCCACTCCTGGCAGGTGTGGCCTGCGTGCCCTCCAAGGCCCTGGCTATCCGTCCAAGGTATGTGTTCGTCTGGACCTGCATCCAGGGGCTGACGGGTCACCTGGTAATGCTGGGCCCGCCGACTCAGCCTCCCCTGCTCCCGGATGGCAGCACTGTTCCCATGGATGGCAGCAGTGTTGGCCTGGACGGCTGCAGTGAGGTGCTGGATATCCCCCTGCACCTCCCCCAAAGTGGTGACCACTGCAGCGCAATTAGAGCTGACATCCTGCACTGCGTTGCTGAGGTTGGCAACGGAGCCCAGGCTGTCAGCCACTTTCTCCAAGTGCACCGCTATGGCCCCCATCTGTTCCGTCTGCCTGGCGTGATCCCTCGCCAACTGGTCCTGGACACCATCAGACACCCCCCTGGTCTTCTGGGTCGCCTTCCTGGGGCCAGAAGATGGATGTCCACGGGTGGAAGGAGTCGCCCTTGAGGGGCTTCCAAGGATGGGGGAGGGGACGACAGATGGGCCAGGAGAAGGGGAGGAGACAGACAAAACCAATGAAAAGTCCTGCTCTGCCACAGCAGGATCCTCCACAACCACCTCAGCAGGTGTGGTGTGGCCACTCTCCTCCTCCACAACCTCTTCACCACCCAGTGGCTCGGGCACATGATGGCGTGGGGGGGATGGGGTGGAATGCAGGCTGACAGATGATGGCCCAGCTCCGTCATCTGTGGATGACACAAAGCAGACACATGTTGGTGGTCCCACACACTTGGCACATGTCCCCCCCCCCCCCCCCAAATGCAAAACAACAAATAGGGGATTATAAAACACTTACCTGTCCTTGTGCCTTCCTCCACGGAGTCATAGCCTGCGACCCCCTCCACCTGCTCCCTCTCCAGGCAGCGAGCAACCACCTCCTCCTCTGCGGTTAGGGTGACAGGACATGGGGGACCACCACCTGTGCCCCTCTCATACCTCCTGATGGAGGCCACCTTGTCCCTCACCTTGCGCCGCAGGTCATTTATTTTCTTTTGGATGTCCCCAGCAGTCCGGGTGGAGTAGCCCAGGACATTGACCCTGGCAGCAATGGACTCCAGGATGCCCTGCTTTCTCTCCCGGCTGGTCTTCCGGCTTTTTTTGCCATGGAGAAATTCATTCTCCGTCTCCATAGCCGAGATAATCACTGAGACCTCCTGGGTATTAAAGTTGAGGTTCCTCCTCTCTCTGGGGGTAGCGGGAGCAGCCATTACAGTGCAAAAGTATCTTCCCTGGGGTGGGGGGAAACGGAACTACTTTTGCGCCGGAATGGCGTTTCCGCCAGCGCTTTTAAGCGCCCAGCGGAATGCATTGCGCTGACGTTTCCCAGGAAGTGGTGCCGACGGAAGTTGTGAGCATGCGCACAAGGGGGGCGAGTGGAGCCGCACTCACTGCGCATGCTCCGTGGATGATGCGCTGAACGTAAGCCTCTGCGCTGGGCTCCGCCCATCATTTACATATGATCACACCCACTTCCACTTGCGTTGGGTTACGCCAGCGCATTATCGTTACTCTGGCGCAAGTTTACGCGCAACTGCTATGTGAATTACAGGACTTGCGCTGAAAGGGTCTTCAGAGTAACGTAAATGAGAAGCGTTACTCCAGAGGAAAGATACTCTCATCTACCTGAATCTGGCCCTATGTTTATAATATACATTACCTTGATGTTTACAGAGTCTGTAATTTAAAATCTTATATTAGGCTTTATTAGAATGTTCTATAGTTTATTGTTTATTATTTTATTTATCTTATATAAGCTTTATTGGATGCAAGGGATCTGGAATGGGAATGTCAGATTTTTCTTTGTTGTCTGATGAAGAGATGAAATCACTGACCAAAAATAACCTGCTGATCATTGGTCTGTATAGGTGTCCTGCACTTACCATGTTGACCACTAGATGTCGCTGTGTACACTGTGTTGTATAGGGAACTTTTGTTCTGTGGAACATTTTGTTCCGGCCACGTGTTCCCCGGATCATTGATCAGGTTGCGCACACAGTGTGTGTGATCGATGTGAGTTGTTCCCCGGTGATAGGTCAGTGTTCGGCAGGTGGGGCTCATTGTATCCAGGGCTCCTTGCGATTGGGAGGCCATCACAGCGGTCACATGATTCTAAAGCCGAGGTAAACCCATATTTATGTTCACAGTGCCGGCAGAAGCAATTACCCTGCTGCCATCTAGTGGCGGTATATGTAATTGCGGTAATGCCTCCCAAGTAATGGGAACTGCGTTACCGTGAGGGGAAGAGTAATCAGGTAGATTACTTGTTACCCTCAAAAGGGGCTGCGTTAGGTAACTGCGTTTATTGTAACTCCATTACTTACAACACTGATAGAGCCCGACACTTAGTGATAAAATGTGTGATGAGACAAATGAGAAATCTGCAACCTACAATCTGTCCGAATACAACACTTATAATGTAGATGTGATAACTCCACCAATACTGATCAATAATAACAATTACATTCACTACAAAAATACACTTTTATACATGTGAGGAAGGGCAGATCTCCTCCAACCTATTCACAGCTACTTCAGTCTGTATAACATATAATGTACAAAAATACAATATCCCCCGAGGTGTCCAGACAATGGGCGCAATCACATTACATAGAAAAGAAGAAGCCTCCATGTCACTGCCTGGACTCCATCATACACGGCTGCAGTCCGGAGCGGTGTGTGCTCTGAGTTCTGTGTATACTCGTGTATATGATGAAGTGTACAATCTGTCATTCTATATATATAAGGATTATACACTATGGAGGGTTTCTCTTTTCTATGTAATGTGATTGGGGCCATTGTCTGGAGACCTCGGGGGATATTGGAGATACTACCTGGAGGTCTGACATTCCGGGGCACAGTCTGTTCTCATGGGAAGCCGGCTTGATCGGAGTGGAGCTGCTGGAAGGATATAAACAAGCGTGTCTGGGCCTTGCTTGTGGGGACAAACCTTTTGGTAAGTGACCTGTTTGCTCACTGGTGTGGGGAGGGTGATTGAAGTTCCTGCAAAGAGGTGGCAGCTGATCAGCATTGATTTAATCCATCTGGATGAATATTTGGGACTTTATATTTCTGTTACGGCACAAGTCACTGTATGGTGATTGGAGATGGAAGTAGTGGTGAATGGGTTGTAGGAAATCCGCTATGTTCACATTTATGAACTTTCTCTTGATGTTTGCAGTTTTATAAGATAACTTTGTTACATTTCATGTTTATGTATTTGTGTACATTATATGTTATATAGACTGAAGTAGCTGTGAATAGGTTGGAGGAGATCTGCCCTTCCTCACATGTATGAAAGTGTATTTTTGTAGTGAATGTAATTGTTATATCTGATCACTATTGGTGGAGTTATCACATCTAGTATAATATGGAAGACTGCAGCACTAGTATATAACATTCACACAATATAAATGTGAAAATATAACAATAGAAGTGAGACTCCTCATCACAGACCTCCCTATAAGTGTATATATAACAATGGTATGGAGAATATTTCACTGATCACTAATGAAGAGAATTTATAATCAGCATATATAAAATTAGTGCAGCAATTCGGGTTGCCACCTTTTCCTCAAGCCAAACCCGAAAAAAAATTTGTGTCGTACGGCAATTTTTGTTTGTAATATACAGTCACTATAAGATTGTAAAAGACCTGGGGTACTGTTGGGTGCCCTAATGAGAATAGTAATATGGCGAACAACTAAAAAAAGACTGAACATTTTGAAAAAATAAGTTTTTTTTTTCTG
Source organism: Rana kukunoris (assembly GCA_029574335.1). NCBI lineage: Eukaryota > Metazoa > Chordata > Amphibia > Anura > Ranidae > Rana > Rana kukunoris. Next base: position 543,727,795 of record CM056051.1, on the reverse strand, counting down.
TTATTTTTTTTTAAATAAGTATGTTTTCTCATTCAATTACGGGCACGGATATGGCGGCAATCATGGGCACTGAGAGGTGGCACTGATGGGCACCGATAAGGTAGTACTGATGGGCACCGATGAGGTGGCATTGATTGGCGGCGCTAGTATGCGGCACTCATAGGCGGCACTGATGGGCACTGATGGGCGGCACTGATGGGCACTGATGGGCGACACTGATGGGCACTCATAGGCGGCACTGGGCACTCATAGGCAGCACATATGGGCACTCATGGGCAGCACATATGGGTGAAACTGATGGGTACTTATGGGTGGCACTGATGGGTACTGATAGGTGGGCACTGGGCATGGATTGGCACTGTGGGGTGGCACTGATGGACACTGAGGGGTGGCACTGGTGCATCCATGTTGCCAATCAGTGCCCATGGGCACTGATTGGCATCTTTTTCTTTTTTTTACTGTCTTTTTTTTTTTACTTTTTTTTTTTTTACTCCCTGGTGGTTATTCCCTGGTGGCCCAGTGTGGCGATCCGAGGGAGGGCTGCGCTGATAAACAATCAGCGCGAACCCCCCCCTGTCAGGAGAGCCGATGATCGGCTCTCCTATACTCGCGTCTGTCAGACGCGAGTGAGGAAGAGCCGTCAACGGCTCTTCCTGTTTACATCGTGATCAGCCGTGATTGGACACGGCTGATCACGTGGTAACAAGGGTCCGCCGGAGACTCGTTACCGAGATCGGGGATGCAGGGTGTCAGGCTGACACCCTGCATCCCCGATCGCCGCGATGCGCTCCCCGGGGGGCGCGCAGCGGCTCAAAATCCTGAGGACGTCATATGACGTCCTGTCAGGATTAAGCAACCACTTTGCCGCTGTCAATATGTCATTGGCGGGCGGCAAGTGGTTAAATAAAACAAAAGCATTTTTTCTATCCGTAAAATATTCTTAGATTAAAAAAAAATGTCACTGTAAATATATGAACTTAACTTACCTTAAAAGTGGACAGTGTCAGGCAGCAAAACAGTGGATGGTAGAAGTAGAGTAGTGGACGGCACCAGTGTGAGAGTGGAAACTATTGAAAACCTGGACTGTCCGGGTGTATCTTGGACAGGTGGCAACCCTAACTACTGCTTGCCTAACCCATTCCATTTAATTGAATGTAATGTGGAAGCAATATAACACCTCCTTGCTGCCTGTCAAATGCCTTCTGAAGAGCAATCCAAATATGGATTGCTCTTCAGAGGGCACCGCATGTGTAAATGAGCCCTAAGTCTGTTTAGCCATTTCAGTATTTTCTGTCAATTCAGTAGATAACTGGGCACAGGAACAGGACCGCTTAGTAACCTCGGGGTCTGCAGCAATTACAAAAAAACTTCCCTGTGCCCCATCTGCTTAGCTGGACTATTTAGTGCTCTTTCACACTACTCTGCAAGTAGCAAGATTTTTCTGATGCGTTTCCTGTGCGTTTCTGGCGTTTTTGGGTTGCCTGCATCTGTAAAGAATGGACATGCAATTCAAAAACACACCAAAAACTTGAATAGAAAGCTGTGTTTTTGGTGTGGCTTTTCAACACGGCACCAAATATACAGCATGCAGGACTTTTCAAACCCACAGCTCTGGGGTGAGAAATGTCCCATTGCAGAGGAAAAACACATCAGTGTGAAAGGGGCCTTAGGCTGGATTCATACTGATGCAGTTTTTGTGCTTTTTGCATTTCGCTGCTCAGCCTGGTCGCTGATTGGCTGGAGCAGATGGATTGAGAGCAGCACAGCCATTGGCTGGCGCTGCTGTCACATCCATGACACGGCGCGCCGAGGAGTGGGGCCGAGTGATACAGCGAGTGGCTATGGCCGCGCGCTGTATCATGGGAGCGTGCCCGCAATTAGTGACCAGCATGCGAGCTCTCGCATGACTGTGGTGACTGATTGTGGGGAGGACCAGAGACAGCCGCCGAGGGACCCCAGAAGACGTGGATCGGGGGCCACTCTGTGCAAAATGAACTGCACAGTGGAGGTAAGTATGACATGTTTGTTATTTTAATAAAAATTCCTTTACTAACGTTCTGACAATCTGCAGAGGTATGTAAAAAAAAAATCAGAAGGCAGAGGTCAGTAGTATGGCAGAGGTAAGTCCTATGTAATGCATTGTAGAGCGTAATCATCACTGGCCCACACAGAGTCACAGGCAGCTGCACATCAGTCTTGTCCATCCTGATCCTCCCTCAGGTTTCCATCCTCACAGATCCCGAACAGAGGAGTTCAGTTTATCCACCATGCGAAGTGAATCCCCACAACTGAATCCAAGACTTAGCAGAAGGTGAAAGCCTATTGGTCAGTAGGGATGAGCTTCGCATTTGATACGAACGTATGTTCGACTCGAACATTGCCTGTTTGATCGTTCGTCGAAAATCAAACAAAACGGGTCGTTCGCGCCAAATTCGAATGACGCGTGTCGGCCCATAATTTACTGCGGCGTTGCGCGCTGATGATTAGCCAAGCATGCGCCATGACCCCACATGCTTGGCCAATCACAGCGCCCAAAAAACGAAGAGCCATAATTGGCCAAAGACTGGGTGCTTTGGCCAATTATGGCTCAGGGCTTTAGCACACACCCCACACTGTAAAAGGCCCCCTTCCGGGCAGCCTCGTGTAGTGTGTTCCGGCTTGTTAAAGAGATCAGTCAGAGAGACAGAGAGATTGTCTTTTTAGATAGCTACATCGAGCAGGCAGGCTAGTCAGTTTAGCTTTATTACAGTGTGTAGAGAATATATATACATCCCTAGGAGTTGTACATATATTTATACACTGTATAGCTTAGCTAGATCTGCTATTAGTATTTGTTAGGCAGGAGATTGTGCATAGATGCAGTGCTCTAACGTGTTGTATTGCCTGTGGCTGTGTGCTGTGTTTAGTTTACATTTAAACATACTTGGTGTAACTGTACTAGTCCTGCTTATTTGCACCTAAGCGCATTTTCTTAAAGTGCAAGTTTGCTGTGTAATCGCACGTAAGCGCATTTACTGTAAGTGCAAGTTTGCTGTGTAATCGCACGTAAGCGCATTTGCTTAAAGTGCAAGTTTGCTGTGTAATCGCACATAAGCACATTTACTGTAAGTGCAAATTTGCTGTGTAATCGCACGTAAGCACATTTACTGTAACTGTAAGTTTGCTGTGTAATTGCACGTAAGCGCATTTGCTTAAAGTGCAAGTTTGCTGTGTAATCGCACATAAGCACATTTACTGTAACTGTAAGTTTGCTGTGTAATCGCACGTAAGCGCATTTGCTTAAAGTGCAAGTTTGCTGTGTAATCGCACGTAAGCGCATTTACTGTAAGTGCAAGTTTGCTGTGTAATCGCACATAAGCACATTTACTGTAACTGTAAGTTTGCTGTGTAATCGCACGTAAGCGCATTTGCTTAAAGTGCAAGTTTGCTGTGTAATCGCACATAAGCACATTTACTGTAAGTGCAAATTTGCTGTGTAATCGCACGTAAGCACATTTACTGTAACTGTAAGTTTGCTGTGTAATTGCACGTAAGCGCATTTGCTTAAAGTGCAAGTTTGCTGTGTAATCGCACATAAGCACATTTACTGTAACTGTAAGTTTGCTGTGTAATCGCACGTAAGCGCACTTGCTTAAAGTGCAAGTTTGCTGTGTAATCGCACATGAGCACATTTACTGTAAGTGCAAATTTGCTGTGTAATCGCACGTAAGCGCATTTACTGTAACTGTAAGTTTGCTGTGTAATCGCACGTAAGCGCATTTGCTTAAAGTGCAAGTTTGCTGTGTAATCGCACGTAAGCGCATTTGCTGTAACTGTAAGTTTGCTGTGTAATCGCACGTAAGCACATTTACTGTAAGTGCAAGTTTGCTGTGTAATCGCACGTAAGCGCATTTACTGTAAGTGCACATTTTCTGTGTAATCGCACGTAAGCGCATTTGCTATAAGTGCAAGTTTGCTGTATAATCGCACGTAAGTGCATTTACTGTAAATGTAAGTTTGCTGTGTAATTGCACATAAGCGCATTTACTGTAAGTGCACATTTGCTGTGTAATCGCACGTAAGCGCATTTGCTTAAAGTGCAAGTTTGCTGTGTAATCGCACGTAAGCGCATTTACTGTAAGTGCAAGTTTGCTGTGTAATCGCACGTAAGCGCATTTACTGTAAGTGCAAGTTTGCTGTGTACTCGCACGTAAGCGCATTTACTGTAAGTGCACATTTGCTGTGTAATCGCACGTAAGTGCATTTACTGTAAGTGCAAGTTTGCTGTGTAAACGCACGTAAGCGCATTTACTGTAAGTGCAAGTTTCCTCTTTAGTAGCATGCAAGCGCATTTACTGTAAGTGCGAGTTTGCTGTGTAAGCACATGTTAGCGCATTTACTGTAAGTGCAAGTTTGCTGTGTAATTGCACGTAAGCGCATTTAGTGTAAGTGCACATTTGCTGTGTAATCGCACGTAAGCGCATTTACTGTAAGTGCAAGTTTGCTGTGTAATCGCACGTAATCACATTTACTGTAAGTTTTCTCTTTAGTAGCACGTAAGCGCATTTACTGTAAGTGCAAGTTTCCTCTTTAGTAGCACGCAAGCGTATTTACTGTAAGTGCAAGTTTGCTCTTTAGTAGCACGTAAACGCATTTACTGTAAGTGCACGTGTGGTGTTTATTTACACCTGAACGCATTAAAATGTCTGGAAGGACAACAAAGAGAGACAGAGAGTCACCAGGGCAAGCAGGCTCTGCATCTAGAGGCAATGCTGGTGGTGGATGCGGTGCATCCGCTTCAGTACGTGGCCGCTCGTCCTTCTTTTTGGGAGCTGGCCGTGTTGAGCCTCAACATGCAGAGAAAATAGTAGAGTGGATGACCAAGCCGTCCTCATCCTCCTCATCCTCTCTCACCCAGGCTGATCTTAGTTTGTCTGGCAAAGCAGCTGCCAAGGTGTCCTCTTCCCTCTGTACAATGGCATCACACAATCCTTCCCTAGTCCCACCATGTCCTCCTGAGGAGTCCCCCGAACTGTTTCAACACAGTGTTGAGTACATGCTGAATGAAGATGCGCAGCGTTTTGAAGACTCTGATGACGGAACACTGATAGAGGAAGGCATTGATGTGATCCCAGGGAGAGGAGGTGTCCGAGAGGGACAGCAATTTGGCAGTGATGATGTTCCCCCAGCTGGATCATACTGCCAGGTTTTTGACAGTGATGAGGAGGGAGGGGATGATGAGGTCACTGACTCTACCTGGGTGCCTGATAGGAGAGAGGAGGAGGAGGACGAGGCACACGCACATCTCCAAAGAGGCAGGATGCCCTCCAGGGGTCAGCATAAGGGCACACCAATTGCATTACAGCGCACATCTACACTTGTGCATGGCGCTGCTGTGTCTGAACGGTACAGCAAAAGTTCTTTGGTGTGGGCCTTTTTTGAAACATGTCCATCAGATCGTACCTTTGCTATTTGCAACATATGTCGCAAGCGTATCTCGCGTGGCCAAAACATCAACCGCCTGGATACCACATGCTTGTCCAGACATATGTCGACCTGCCATGCAGCTCGTTGGCAAGCACACCAGAAAGACCCAGACCAAAGTGTACCTCCCCTTGCCCTTCTGGGACCTCCAACCCCACTAGACCCCCAGTCCTCTCCGAAGCCTGCAGTGAAGGTGTAGAAATAGGTGTGTCACAACCTAGTAGTAGTAGTAGTACATGCGGGCAATCTACTGATAGTACCAGACAAATTTCCCTGCCCCAGCTGCTGCAGCGCCGAAAATAAGTACATAGTTGCCAACATTTGAAAAAAAATTCCAGGGACACTTTGCAGCACAGCTATTAATTAATTACCACACTCACTTCCCCGAAGCTCCACCCACTCCGCATAATCTTCGCCTACTAATCTTTTCACTGCTAAACAGTGCAAGTATCAATATTTGAACTATAAACACATAGCTAGTGCTATTAGCAATGTGTTTAAGTTAAACAAAAGTCAAAAAACATTTCTCCATTGACATGAAGGTCAGATCGCTACACTGGGTTCCCCCCTTACATCAGAGTCTGCAGGGATCCCCCTTACAGTGAAATGGAACTCTTACGTAAAGGGGAACGCTGCAGATCATGATATAAGGGGGAACTCTGATATAAGGTGGTCCCTGGTCACCAGAACCTTCCCTTACATCAGAGTCCACTGCATTCCCTTTACATCAGAGTTCCCCTTTACATCAGGGCCTGCAGAATTACCCTTTCACTGTAAGGGGCAATCCTGCAGACTCTGATGTAATGGGGAATGCCAGGAACTCTGATGTGGTAGCCACTCTGGTGACCAGAGACCACCTTCCGAAGAGTGAATACACTAAGGTAAGGGGAGTTACTAATATAGGGGAAACCTTTTTATCAGTGCCCCTTACATTATTTTATTCACTCCCCTGCGGGCAGGAGGTGGGATGGTCAGAGGCTCAGGGCAGGAGGTGGGATGGTCAGAGGCTCAGGGCAGGAGGTGGGATGGTCAGAGGCTCAGGGCAGGAGGTGGGATGGTCAGAGGCTCAGGGCAGGAGATGGGATGGTCAGAGGCTCAGGGCAGGAGGTGGGATGGTCAGAGGCTCAGGGCAGGAGGTGGGATGGTCAGAGAGGCTCAGTGCAGGAGGTGGGATGGTCAGAGGCTCAGGGCAGGAGATGGGATGGTCAGAGGCTCAGGGCAGGAGGTGGGATGGTCAGAGGCTCAGGGCAGGAGATGGGATGGTCAGAGGCTCAGGGCAGGAGATGGGATGGTCAGAGGCTCAGGGCAGGAGGTGGGATGGTCAGAGGCTCAGGGCAGGAGGTGGGATGGTCAGAGAGGCTCAGTGCAGGAGGTGGGATGGTCAGAGGCTCAGGGCAGGAGATGGGATGGTCAGAGGCTCAGGGCAGGAGGTGGGATGGTCAGAGGCTCAGGGCAGGAGATGGGATGGTCAGAGGCTCGGGGCAGGAGATGGGATGGTCAGAGGCTCGGGGCAGGAGATGGGATGGTCAGAGGCTCAGGGCAGGAGGTGGGATGGTCAGAGGCTCAGGGCAGGAGGTGGGATGGTCAGAGGCTCGGGGCAGGAGATGGGATGGTCAGAGGCTCGGGGCAGGAGATGGGATGGTCAGAGGCTCAGGGCAGGAGGTGGGATGGTCAGAGGCTCAGGGCAGGAGGTGGGATGGTCAGAGGCTCAGGGCAGGAGGTGGGATGGTCAGAGAGGCTCAGGGCAGGAGGTGGGATGGTCAGAGGCTCGGGGCAGGAGGTGGGATGGTCAGAGAGGCTCAGGGCAGGAGGTGGGATGGTCAGAGGCTCGGGGCAGGAGGTGGGATGGTCAGAGAGGCTCAGGGCAGGAGGTGGGATGGTCAGAGAGGCTCAGGGCACGAGGTGGGAAGGGTAGGAGGTGGGATGGTCAGAGAGGCTCAGGGCAGGAGGTGGGATGGTCAGAGAGGCTCAGGGCAGGAGGTGGGATGGTCAGAGAGGCTCAGGGCAGGAGGTGGGATGGTCAGAGGCTCAGGCAGTCCAGAGTGCATCACTCCAATCCAAGTTTGCAGCTGTGCTTTACAATGTGCTGGTATGGAGTGTCAGTGCGATAGGTACCTGTACTGATCCATCATCCCCGGATCTCAGGTGATTCTCCTTCCCCTGGGCTCTCACAACTTCACAATCAGCCCCCAGGAAACAGCATGATCTGACCACTGACAACAAGGAAGACATGACCTCAGCCAACCTAAACACACGCCCTCTTAAAACATTTTACCCAATCACAGAACAAAGAACGTGTAGCCACGCCTTTAGAAGTGAGAATAGGCTTCCTCTGGATCCCTGCAGACGTGCCTGGCTGCTCTATACAGAGTGCTGTGATGGGAAGGGCTTCCTCGTACACGCGGCCATTATTTTTATGGGCACTGCTGCCCATATAACGGACTTTACCGGACAGCCCGAAAACGGTCTCAAATGCCTTCCCCACTAGCCGGGACAAGTCCCGGCAGGCTAAATTAGCCGGGACTAGGTCCTATTTGACGGGACTGTCCCTTTAAAAACGGGACAGTTGGCAGGTATGTAAGTACTCTCCCAGCCATCCACATGCCCAGCGGTTGAATGCTAGCTTAGCGAAATTGCTAGCACTTCAACTGCTACCTTTTCTGTTGGTAGATTCTGCCCCCTTCCGTGAGTTTGTGCAATGTGCAGTACCTCAGTGGCAAGTACCCAAACGCCACTTTTTCTCACGGAAGGCGATTCCGGCTCTCTACTGGCATGTGGAAGGCAATGTCCATGCCTCGCTGGACAGGGCAGTCAGTGGTAAGGTGCATCTTACTACTGACTCATGGTCCAGCAGGCATGGACAGGGACGTTACCTGTCTTTTACGGCACATTGGGTGACTTTGCTGGCAGCTGGGAAGGACGCAGGGCAAGGTCCAGTAGTTTTGGAGATTGTTCCGCCACCACGCCTCCAAAGCACTACTACTGTTTGTGACACACCTCTCTCCTCCACCCCCTCCTCTTCTTCTTCCTCTGTGGCCTCTTCCTGTGGTAATGTTTCCTCAGAACCAGCCGTGCTTCGTAGGCGTACGAGGGGCTACGCAGGAATGCAGGCCAAGAGATGCCATGCGGCGCTAGAGCTGGTGTGCTTGGAGACAGGAGCCACACTGGGGAAGAGGTTTTGTCAGCTCTGCAGGGGCAGGCTCAGAGGTGGTTGATGCCACGCCAGCTGAAGCCTGGAATGGTGGTCAGCGATAATGGCACCAACCTCCTTTCTGCCCTGCGACAGGGAAAACTCACCCATGTGCCCTGTCCTGAATTCGGTGGTGCAGCGGTATTTGGGCAGGTACACGGGCTTACAGGATGTCCTGAAGCAGGCCAGGAAAGTCTGTGTGCATTTCCGGAGGTCATATAATGCCACTGCTCGGCTGACAGACCTCCAAAGGGAATACAACCTGCCCAAGAACCGCCTAATCTGTGACATGCCCACCAGATGGAACTCTACGTTGGCCCTGCTGCAACGGCTGCACATGCAGCAGCAGGCCATTAATGAGTACCTGTGCCAATATGGCAGCAGAACTGGGTCAGGGGAGCTTGTTTTTTTTCCCATGCATGTGGGCCTTGATCAGGGATGCATGCACTGTCCTGTCACCATTTGAGAAGGCCACGAGGATGGTGAGCAGTGACAGTGCATGCATCAGTGAGACTGTCCCTCTTATTCACATGTTGGAGCACACGCTACTTGGAATAATGGACAGGGCCCTTGAGGCAGAACAGAGGGAGGAAGAGGAGGACTTCCTTACCTCTCAAGGCCCCCTTTACCCAGACAGTGGTCCTGCTTGCCCACTTAGCACACAGGAAGAGGAGGAGGAGGAGGAGGAGGATGATTGTATCAGTAGCATGGAGGTGGAGCCTAGCACTCAGCATCAGCAGTCTTCAAGGGATCATTTACAGTCCCAAGGAGCACGTGGAGTTTTACATGGCTGGGATGAGGTGCCTGTGGATCCTCTCGTCCTCAGTGACCCAAAGGACTGTGCCCCGAATGCCTCTGCAAACCTACACTGCATGGCCTCCCTGATCCTGCAAAGCCTGCGTAAGGATCCTCGTGTGCGTGCTATCAAGGAGAGGGATCATTACTGGCTGGCAAGATCCGACTTGGACACCTTCCCCACCGAAAATCCTCTGGCTTACTGGGTCTTGAGGATGGATCACTGGCCAGAGCTTGCACAGTACGCAATTGAGCTACTGGCTTGCTCTGCATCCAGTGTTCTTTCAGAACGCACATTTAGTGCTGCTGGGGGCTTTGTGACCGATCACAGGGTGCGCCTCTCCACCGGCTCTGTTGATCGACTGACCTTCATCAAAATTAATCAGGTTTGGATCAACACCAGCTACCAAGCACCTGATGCTGATGTTACTGAATAATAATTTGTTGTTGAAATGTCAGATCCCTTTTAGACTGCGTATGCTGATGCTGAGTGACTGTCCTCTTATGCTGCTGATGGAATATCCTTCTCCTCCTCACTTTTCTTGCTGATAGCTAGTAAGAAATGTTGTGTTTCTGGGCTACGCCACCAGTGCCTAAGGCCCAATTTTCAGCCCCTGTTTAACAGGGACGCCTAATAACAATTTTTGATGGAGTACTTTGCATGTGGCTCTTTGTTGCGCTCCAATTACAGTATCTTTGAGGGGTGCCCTTTGTTCTACAATTTTTCTTTCACAAAAAAATTATTGATTGAGCCAAGATCTGGCATTGTAATGGCCCCCCACCACCCCTAAAATAATCGACATATTGTTGCCACACAGCACGGGCGCAAGCAGCATTAAATTACTTTTTTTTCTGAGAGTAATCTCATGTTGTGCAGGGACATTTCTAAACACGTGCCACTACTATAGTCACCCAGCAGGTACGATATTTAAAGGAATTTTTCATTTTTTTTTTCACTTTAAGCATCATTAAAATCGCTGCTCCGGCAAAAACGGACGTTTTTAAAACATTTTTTTCCCATTGATACATGTTCCCTGGGGCAAGACCTGAATCTGAACGACGTTTTCCAACATTAAATTAAATATTGGTCTTTAAAATGATCGTTTTTGAATTTGAACGTTCGAGTCCCATAGACGTCAATGGGGTTCTAAATGTTTGCGCGAACCCACGGTCTGTTCGAACGTTCTGGTGCGAACCGAATGCGGGTATGTGCGGCTCATCCCTATTGGTCAGTGTGAGTGTGTATGGTCCAATCCCCATACAGGAATAATGAATGGATCACACCACCTCATCCACTTCTCATGTCACATTTAGTAATTGGGATCCACAAAGAGAAAACCTCCAATAGTGTAGATGATCGATCGTGTTTTATAAAGTGATCTCATAGAAATGATTCCAATAAAGAGAAATGAGTTCCATTCATGTAGAGAATAGTTCCATTCATTCCTGGGGGAGAAATTCATTTTCTTCTGGTAACATTCTTCTCTTCTTCTACAGATTGATGAATAATCACCTGACAGACAGTTCCTGCCCCCACCTGGCATCTGGAATAAGAAATAACCAGACACTGAGGACACTGGACCTGTCTGGGAACAATCTGGAGGGTCCTCATTTCAGGGATCTGATGGAAGCTCTGACAACAAGCCGGATAGAGGAATTACAGTGAGTATAACAGGACTGACTGAGACAATAATATTCTGGGACAGTTTTATATCTAAACCACATAAATAATATAGAAATATGAGAATGCAAAATTGTGTAGAGAAAAACCGGGACGGCCGCACTCCAAAAAAATGGTTCCTTTTAATAGAACTGGTCACAACATGAACATATCACAGCAAAAAATCAGAAGAAAGGCTGACGCGTTTCACACTATCATACAGTGCTTATGAATAAGCACTGTATGATAGTGTGAAATACATCAGTTTTTCTTCTGATTTTTTGCTGTAATATGTTCATGTTGTGACCAGCTTTATTAAAAGGAACCATTTTTTTGGAGTGCGGCCGGTTTTTCTCTACACAATTTTGCATACTATTGCAGTGCCTGCACCCAGGTGTTTGGACTCCACCTTGCAGTTCCCTGGGACCTCTGAGCGGTAAACTTTCTTTCTCATAGAAATATGAGAATGTCATAAAATTCCATCTTTAGGCTCCATAAGGCTCCATACACACTGGGCTAAAAAAAATGCCAGTTCTCTTGGCAGAAAAAAACTTTCATATAGAGAGTTTATTGTACAAAGTTTAGACGAGTTTAGGAGAGTTTTGCATTTTTCTGCCAGAAAGCTCCAATCAGAAACAAGAACCATAAGGCTGGGTTCACACTAGTGCAGTGTGAATTTCAGCTCTGTAATCTCTGCAGATAGATAAGAGAAGTGTTCAGCAGATCCATTGCGTTTTAGCTGCGGATTTGGAGACCTGGGAGAAGTTCTGAGTGAGAGGAGAGTGGGGGAGAAATGTATTGAGCTGAATGAGAGAAATTCCTGAAGAGAACTGAGCACATCTGCGAATCAGCTGCATACCCATAGAAGATAATGGGACTGAATTTGCACCTGAGCCGCACCACAAGGCATAAAATCTGCATACGTTTTTACTGCAATGCGCAGTGCGAATGCATCGCACATATGTGAACCAGCCTCATTGAAAACAATGTATTTAGAAATGTTCTGCGTATTAGATGCGGTTTAAGCCGCACTCAATTCGCATAGGTGTGAAAACGGCCTAAGAGTTTTTTTTTCCCTGCCTCTAAACGTTGAGCTCACAATATGTCTGTAATTATCCCAATGTGTATGGACACATAGGAGAACATGGAGCTGCTTCTACAGCCAGAGCACAAAACTCCTGTAGTACCGTGTTTCCCCGAAAATAAGACCGGGTCTTATATTTATTTTAGTTTAAAAAAAACACACTAGGGCTTATTTTCGGGGTAGGGCTTATTTATTTACGGTATGTACATTAAAGAACATTTATTCAAATACAGTCATCTCCATTTTCCTTTAAACCATTGGTCCTAATTGCTTAAAAAAACATCCTGCTCCTTTAAAGCATTTTAAACAACACAGTGTTTGTGCTGTGTCATTTATCCCTCTCTATTTTCTAAAAAAACCTGTTAAAATCGAAAAATTCTGTGTCCTCTGTCTTTCCCTCAGGTCTCCCCCATTCCCATTGTCATGTCAGTAGTCCGTTTATAAATCATTATTAACTGGTTGCCGACCGCCCGCCGTCATATTACTGCGGGACGGTGGCACTGCTGGGCGAGAGCACGTAGCTCTACGTCCTATCTTTTTCGGCCACTAGGGGGCGCGCGCGTGCCGCCGGCGGCCAAAGCGCGCACCCCCCGTGCGCGTGCCCGGCGGGCGCGATCGCCACCGGGCACGCGCGCGCGTTCATTACAGAGCGGGGAATGGGAGGTATGTGTGTAAACACATTCCGCTCGTTCCTGTCAGCGGGGGAAACGGAAGATCAGCGATTCCCCCTAGTGAGTCAACCCCCCCCCATACAGTTAGAACACACCAGGAACATACTTAACCCCTTCCCCGCCCCCTAGTGTTAACCCCTTCACTGCCAATGGCATTTTTATAGTAATCCAATGCATTTTTATAGCATTGATCGCTATAAAAATGCCAATGGTCCCAAAAATGTGTCAAAAGTGTCCGATGTGTCCGCCATAATATCGCAGTACCAAAAAAAAACGCTGATCGCCGCCATTACTAGTAAAAAAAAATATTAATAAAAATGCCATAAAACTACCCCCTTTTTTGTAAACGCTATAAATGTTGCGCTAACCAATCAATAAACGCTAATTGCGATTTTTTTTTTACGAAAAATATGTAGAAGAATACGTATCGGCCTAAACTGAGGAAAAATTTTTTTTTTATTTCTTTTTTGGGGATATTTATTACAGCAAAATGTAAAAAATATTGAATTTTCAAAATTGTTGCTCTATTTTTGTTTATAGCGCAAAAAATAAAAACCGCAGAGATGATCAAATACCACCAAAAGAAAGCTCTATTTGTGGGAAAAAAAGGATGCCAATTTTGTTTGGGAACCACGTCGCACGATCGCACAATTGTCAGTTAAAGCGACGCAGTGCCGAATCACAAAAAGTGCTCTGGTCTTTGGACAGCAATATGGTCCGGGGCTAAAGTGGTTAATGGTACTGTATACAGTTTTAATTCAGTTAAAAGTACCTGTGTAACTCCTGTATTACTGTACTTGTACAGTATTCTTCCCTATGAGCTCTGAGGTAATGAAGTGTTCGGCTGCAGTGACGTCAGTCCGCTCCGTACACTAAAGAGGGAGGGGGTCGCAGACGTCCGTGGGAGGAGAGGAGGGAGAAAGAAGAGCCGAGATTGCCGGCAGTGCACTGAAGACATCTGGTAGGAGGAGGGGAGGCTAGAGAATAGCCGAGATCCTCAGCTGATGCGCGCACAAGGAAGTAGCAGCAGACATCAGCTGGGAGGAGAGAAGAGGACCTCCAGCGGGACAGCGGTGGGTGCAGACATGTTTGTTTTATATTTAGCAGCAAACAGAGACAATAGACAGCATTTAAAAGGTGTTTTTAATGGAGATTTACTAGGTCTTATTTTCGGGTTAGGGCTTATATTGCAGCCCGCCCCGATAATCCAGATAGGGCTTATTTTCGGGGTAGGGTGTATTTTCCGGGAAACACGGTAGCAGCCATTATTAAGCCAGTGTGCACTATATACACTATATTACCAAAAGTATTGGGACACCTGCCTTTACACACACATGAACTTTAATGTCATCCCAGTCTAATGCTGCGTACACACGACTGTTTTTAATGTCCTAGAAAAAACTTAATTTTTCTCTACGTGGAAAAAAATGCAGGAGAAAAGCGTGGTGACGTACAACACGTACAACGGCACTATAAAGGGGAAGTTACATTCAGATGGCGCCACCCTGTGGGCTGCTTTTGCTTATTTTGTGTTGGTAAAAGTTTGGTGAGAGACAATTTGCGCTTTTCAGTCTGTTGCAGCGTGACAAATGTGCTTTCTCCATTACAAACGCTAGTTTTACCAGAACGAATGTTCCCATCTCATAACTTGCTTCGGAGCATGCACGTTTTTTTCCCCATCGTTAAAGCCTACAAACGACAATTTTTCATGACGTGAAAACAACGTGAAAAATGAAGCGAACATTTAGAGCTTGTTCTACATTTTTAATGGCCATTTTTCACGTCGAGAAAAATGCTCTGGAGCCCACACACAATCGTTTTTAATGACATTTAAAAAAAATGCTTTTTTCAGGTCATGAAAAACGGTCGTGTGTAGGCGGCATTAGTCCAAAGAGTTCAATATTGAGTTGGCCCACCCTTTGCAGCTATAACAGCTTCAACTCTTCTGGAAAGGCCGTCCACAAGGTTTAGGAGTGTCTATGGGAATGTTTGGCCATTCTTCCAGAAGCACAATTGTTACGTCAGGCACTGATGTTGGATAAGAAGGCCTGGCTCACAGACTCCACTCTAATTCATCCCAAAGGTGTTCTATCGGGTTGAGGTCAGGACTGTGCAGACCAGTTAAGTTCCTCTACCCCAAACTCACTCAATCCATGGGCCAGATTCAGAAGGACTTACACTGGAGTATATCGATATGTGCCGCGTAAGTGTAAAGATGCGCCGTCGTATTTCTGCGCCGTACCCACCAAACTAGATGCGCCAGAAAACGGGCTTCCTCCGACCGACTTAACTTTCCTACGCCAGCGTATCGTCAGCACATATTTTCGCTTGGCGCATCTGTCGCGCCTATTGATTTCCCATTCAAATATGCAAATGAGGGAGATATGCCGATTCGCGAACGGATTAGCACCAGACGCTGGCTACATGCGCCGCGCGTACGTCGGGCGCGAAGATATTCCTACAAATAGCTGCTTTATCTTTACTCCTGACGGCCACAGGTCAGAAAGAGAGCAGCTACAGCAGCAGCGTTACCGACGAAAAAACAAGCTGAACAACCACACTTGCAAGGACAACACCTCTGTCTGCCAACATGCCAGGGGCAGTCGCGGTCCTAGCACTACTGATGGGTCCCCCGGTACGGAGGAGGCGGGCACGTGAGAGGATATACCGCACTCGCATGAGCCTCTTTGGCATGGGGGATGAGGAGGTGTATCGCCTCTTCAGATTCAGCCCAGATGCAATACTTGCACTAACCACAACCCTGCAGGATGACATCACCAGCAAGACACACCGCTCACATGCAGTGCAGCCACTGGTGAAGGTCATGGCAACACTTCATTTCCTTGCCAGTGGATCATTCCAGCGTACAAGTGGAGTGGTGGCTGGGATGTCACAGTCAACCATGAGCAGATGTGTGCACCAGGTTGTCCCCGCAATCCTCAGACGCATGTCCAACCACTTCATCAGACCCACCACTGAGGACCTGCGGCAGAAGGCAATGACAGGTTTCTACAGCATTGCCGGATTCCCACGCACCGTGGGGGCCATTGATTGCACACATGTGGCCCTACAGCCCCCCAGTGCCACAGAGCACATATACCGCAATCGGAGGCATTGGCATTTCATCAACGTACAGGTGAAAGTCGATGCCCAACGCCTCATATGGCACGTCCGTGCCAAACACCCCGTGTCCAGCCATGACAGCTTCATATACCGTCAAAGCTCCATCCCAACGGAATTCGAGCAGAACGTGTATAAAGACAGCTGGTTGGTTGGTGAGTGACATGGGAGTCAGGCATGACTGTCCGACCCCATGATGCACACATCACAAGGGGCACATGCATGAATAACATCCTCCTGGCTTTTCCCTTCCAGGTGACTCTGCATATGCACTGGGACCCCATCTAATGACTCCTTTCCGGAACCCCCAAACCCCAGGAGAGAGAAAATACAATGCGGCACATATCCAAACCCGGGCAGTGGTGAAGCAAACATTTGGGCTCCTGAAGTCCCGTTTCCGATGCCTGGATAAGTCTGGGGGGACCCTGTTGTATTCCCCTACCTTTGTGTGTCAGATCATCGGTGCATGTTGTGTGCTGCACAACTACGCCAAGAGAAAGGGCCTGCAGATTGACATACGTGATGACCTGACCCCCGACCCACACAGTCCCCACCTGCCATAGGCTACCCCATCTGCTGATGGAAGAGCAGTCAGGAGGGTCCTCGCCGTAGGCATCTTTGGACAATAAACAAATACATTGATCACACGGACAATGCACGCATGCACACCACTGAGGTCCCTAGATCACACACACCACATGCACATCACATTGGATTAGCCCAAGTCCAACATGCAGGACTTGGGAGCAGCAACGCCACGCCAAGGCTCCAATTATGTCGCTGTCCATTCATACTACATTCACACAGGGATAACTTCTCCCCAACTACCGAGGGTGACACCCCTTACTGGCAGGAGTGCCACCCCCACATTCACACAACATACACACAGTAGCCTGCACTACTGACCGTGTGCAGTTTGTATAAACCAAAAAGCTCATAACCTGAGCATAATAAAAACAAAAAGCTCATAACCTGAGCATAATAAAAACAAAAAGCTCATAACCTGAGCATAACCAAAAAATTAAGAAAAAAAAGCCATCATTTGGCCTGACGGGGGCTCCTTCGGGTGGGCCCTCTCTGGCACCTCAGCTGCCTGGAGGGAGCCTTGGGTGGGGGGGGGGGGCGGGTATCTGGAGGTGGCTTAACCCCCGGGTGGGCCACTCCTGGCAGGTGTGGCCTGCATGCCCTCCAAGGCCACGGCTATCCGGCTGAGGAAGGAGTTGGTCTGGTCCTGCATCTTCAGCTGCCAGGTCACCTGATATTGGTGGGCCCGCTGCCTCTGCCTCCCCTGGTCCCAGATTGCAGCTGTGTTGGCCTGCATGGCAGCAGTAAGATGCCGAACATCAGCCTGCACCTCCCCCAGGCTGGTCACCACTGCAGCGCAGATGGTAGTCCCCGGGGGGATGGAGTCGCCCTTGAGGGGCTTCCTATGATGGGGGAGGGGATCTGAGAGGGCCCTGCTGAAGGGGAGGACTCCTCCAAAAATAAAACAAACTCCTGATCTGTGACGACAGGCTCCTCCTCAACCACCTCAGCAGGTGAGGTGTGGGCACTCCCCTCCACCTCGGTGTCTTCAGTGCCCAGGGGGTCGGGCTCAGGATGCAGTTGGGGGGATGGGGTGGAATGGCCGCCGGCAGATGATGGCCCAGCTCCATCATCTGTGGATGACACAAAGCATACACATGTTGGTGGTCCCACACACTTGGCACATGTACCCTCACCCCCCACATGCAACACACCAAATAGGGGATAAAAAACACTTACCTGTCCTGGAGCCTTCCTCCACAGAGTCATAGCCCTGTACCCCCTCCAACTGCTCCCTCTCCAGGCAGCGGGCCTCCTCCGTGGTCAGGCTGACTGCACATGGGGGTCCACCCCCCGTGCCCCTCTCATGCCTCCTAATGGTGGCCACCTTTCCCCGGACTTTGCGCCTCACATCATTTATTTTTTTGGATATGTCAGCAGCAGTCCGGGTCGAATAGCCCAAACTCTTCACCCTGGCAGCAATGGACTCCAGGATGGCCTGCTTCCTGTCCCGGCTTGTCTGGCGACTTTTACTGCCATGGAGGAACACATTGTAGGTCTCCATAGCCGAGATGACGGCAGACAGCTCCTGGCCATTAAAGTTTAGCTTTCTCCTCTGCCTGCGGGGAACGGGAGCAGCCATCTCAGAGCAAAAGTAACTTCCCTGGGGGGGGGGGGGGGGGACCGGATATACTTTTGCGCCGGAATGGGGCATCTGCGGCCGCATTTATACGCGCGACATAAGACGATGCGTCAACGTTTCCCAGGAAGTGGTGCCGACGGAAGTTGTGAGCATGCGCACAGGGAAGCGAGTAGAGCCCGACGTCACTGCGCATGCTCTATGGATGATGCGCCGTACGTAAGTCTCTGCGCTGGGCTCCGCCCATCATTTACATATGGTCACACCCACTTCCACTTACGTCGGGTTGCGCCATCTCATTTTCGTTACGCCGGCGCAAAGTAAGGAGCAAGTGCTTGGTGAATACTGTACTTGACTCACTAGTTCGCGTTGGCGTAACGTATATGCGCTGCACTACGCCAGAAAAAATATGTAAATCAGCGAGATACGCTAAATCATGAATGTATGCCCGCCCGACGCAGTGACTTTACGGCAGTTTCTGTAAGGGGTTTCCTGGCGTAAAGATAAAGCACCAAAAAGATGGCACATCCTATGTAAAGTATGGACGTCGTGACCGCGTCGAATTTGAATATTTTGACGTCGTTTGCGTAACTCGTCCATAAATGGGGATTTACGTCAATTATGTTCACGTTGAAAACACCGTCATAATTTGGAGCATGCGCTCTAGGATACCTCAATGGACGACGCATGCGCAGTGCGTTTGGCGCGGGATCGCGCGTAATTTAAATTACGACGGGCCATTTACGCTATGCCGCAACGAAACAGGCAAGTGCTTTGTGAATAAAGCACTTGCGTGTAAAGTTGCGGCGGCGAAACGTAAATCACATACGTTACGCCGCCACAAAGATCCGCTCTCCATCCTGAATCCATCCTGAATCTGGCCCTACACTTAGGGCCAGATTCTCGTAGATGCGCACATATTTATGCAGGGGTAGCCCATCTCAGATGCACTACGCCAACGTAACGCGGAGAGGCAAGTACTGTATTCTCTGAGCAAATGCCTTCCAAGATGTGCCTGCGTAGCGGAAATTCATCGGCATAAGCCTGCGTAACTCCAAAGTAGGAGGGAAGTGGGCGTGATGCATTCTAATGAAGCGTGACCCAATGCAAATGAACGCTGGGACGAATGGAGCATGCGCCGTGATGTGGATTACCCGCGCCGTGACGTGGATGACCCGCGGCGTGAGGTGGATGCCCTCTGCGCATGCGCAAAGTCTCCCTACGATTCGCCTGCCCATCGTATAAATAATGCGCCCGTGCAGCGCAAAAGTCTCTCATTTTTGGTTTGGCCTGGGAAAACTTTTGCAGGACCATGTCTGCTATTGGGAAGGAAAGGAGGAAGAAGAATTTCTCACCAGAGGAGAGGGCCATCGTGATTGCGGCCATGGAGAAATACGATTCGCGGCTCCATGGTGCAGACAGTGCTCGAACCAGCAAGTCACGTAGGGATGAAATTCTGATGAAGGTGGCTTGTCAGGTTAATGCCCTATCACACGAGGTCCGGACACCACAGGACATTCAGAAAAAAATGAATGACCTGCGGCGTCTAGTGAAGGGCAAGCTGGCTATGAGTGCTCGGCATGCCAGGGGCACTGGAGGGGGCCCACCCTGTACCATCCGCCCTACTGAGGAGGAGAAGGTGGTCGCCCGCTGCCTGCAGAGGGAGCAGGTGGAGGGAGTCGGGGGCTACGAGTCTGAAAAGCCAGCCATGAGGACAGGTAAGTGTGTTTGATATACTATATGTTGTGTTGCATGTGTGGGGGTGGAAGGGAACATGTGCCAAGTGTGTGGATCCACCAACATGTGCATCTTTTGTGTCATCTACAGATGTGCAGGACGGAGCGTGGGCCATCTGTTGCTGCCAGGGCCCGTCCGGTTCGATCCCCCGAGCATCCAGTCCCTCTGGCTGCCCCACTGGAAGAGGCCTTGTTGGAGGGAAGTGGGCACACCTCTACGGAGGAGGTGGTTGAGGAGGAGGTTGTCAAGCAGGACCAGGAGCTCTACCAGATTTTGGAGGAGGACAATGGGTTGCCCGGACCAGCCCAAGCCACCACCCCATATATCTCCAGCCCATCAGTGTCCACCCCCCACCTCTCCAGTCCCTCCGATTCCATCCCCCTCATCTCTGGCCCCTCAACATCCTCCCTATATGCCAGGTCCCCAGCCACTCCCAGGAAGGCGACTAGGAAGACGAGGGGTGTTGCCAAGATCATGCCGGAACAGCTGGCCAGGCAGCAGGACCAGCAGAATTGGCACCTTGCAGAGGTTGTTGGGGAGATGAGGCGTCTGGCCGACAGCCTGGCCTCCTCGGGTCCGTTAACGGACGCTATGCAGGACGTTGCTGTGAACAGCGCAGTAATGGTGACCAGGCGATCACCTCAGACCTTGTGGGGGAGGTCAAATCCCTGCGGCTTGCAGTCCAGGACCAGACAGCTGTGCAGACCCGCATAGCGGTGGCCTTGGAGGGCATGCAGGCAGCCAGGGAGGGACGTGGGGATGCTACTCCTCAACCTGATACCCCGCCCCCCCACATGAGGCTGCCCCCAGGCAAGTGAGGGGCAGGAGCCGTGGCACCAGGTGGAGCCCACGCCAGGCCCAGTAATTTTTTGATTGTTATTTTTTGCTCTGGTGAAGAGCTTTATATGTTTATTTTTTGCTCTGGTGAAGAGCTTTTTTTTTTCTTGATACTGCACACGGTGCAGTGTGAATGGTGTGTGAATGTGGGGGGGTGGCACTCCTGCCAGTAAGGGGTGTCACCCTCGGCCGTTGGGGAGAAGTTATCCCCACGGCTGTGTGAATGGTGTATGAATGGACAGCAACATCATTGGGGCCTTGACGCGGCGTTGCTGCTCCCAAGTCTTACATGCTGGACTTGGGCTAATCCAATGTGATGTGGATGTGGGGTGTGTGATCTAGGGACCACAGTGGTGTGCATGCTTGCATTGTCTGTGTGCCATGATGAATGTGTGTGTTTAACGGTCAAAGATTTGTAACACGAGGCAACTCCTGACTGCTCTTCCATCAGCAGACGAGGTCTCATCGGGCAGGGGGGGGCTGTCTGGTTGGGGGGTCAGGTCATCACGTAGGGCAATCTGCAGGCCCTTTCTCATGGCAAAGTTGTGCAGAATGCAACATGCACCGATGATCTGACCCACAAAGTTTGGGGAATACAACAGGGCATCCCGGACCTATCTAGGCATCGGAAACGGGACTACAGGAGGCCAAATGTGCGCTCCACCACTGCACGTGTTTTGATGTGTGCTTCATTGTATCTTCTCTCTCCTCTGGTTTGGGGATTCCGGAAAGGAGTCATGAGATGGGGTCCAAGTACATATGCCGCATCACCTGGAAGTGAAAAGACAGGAGGATGTTCGTAGTGCATGTGCCCCTTGTGATGTGTGCATCATGGGGGGGGACAGTCATGCCTGACTCCCATGTCACTTACCAACCAGCCAGCTGTCCCCATACATGTTCTGCTCAAAAGCTGCTGGGATGTTGCTTTGACGGTATATGTAGCTGTCATTGCTGGACCCGGGGTCTTTGGCACGGACGTGCCATATGAGGTATTTGGCATCAGCTATCACCTGTACGTTGATGGAATGCCAATGCTTTTGATTGCGGTAAATGTGCTCTGTGGCACGGGGGGCCTGTAGTGCCACATGTGTGCAGTCAATGGCCCCGATGGTGCGTGGGAATCTGGCAAGTCTGTAGAAATCTGTCATTGCCTTCTGCCGCAGTTGCTCAGTGGTGGGTCTGATGATGTGGTGGGAATGCGTCTGAGAATTGCGGGGATAACCTGGTGTAGACATCTGCTGGTTTGTGACATCCCAGCCACAACTCCACTTGTACGCTGGAGTGATCCACTGGCAAGGAAATGGAGTGTTGCCAGTACCTTGTCCAGTGGCTGCAGTGCATGTGAGCGGTGTGTCTGGCTGGTGATGTCATCCTGCAGGGTTGTGGTTATTTCCAGGATGGCAGCAGGGCTGAATCTGAATATGCGAGACACCTCCTCATCACCCATGCCAAAGAGGCTCATGCACGCTCGGTAGATCCTCTCACGTGCCCCCTCCTCCTCCTCCTCTTTCTATTCTCCTCTTCCTCTGCATACAATAGTAGTGCTAAGACCATGCCTGCCCCTGGCATGTTGGCATACGAATGTGTTGTCCAGTAAGTGTGATTGCTCAGCTCGTCCGTTATGGTGCTGCTGTAGTTGCTCTCCAGCTGACTTGCACACATCTGGGGCAAAGTTAACCCTGCTTTTATGAGGGGGAAGTTTAGGCCAGGCTTTCGTGCTACGCGTACCACGCTTAGCCTACGCCGAACGCGCGTAGTTTCGGTAATCGGCGCATCTCCCTCATTTGCATGATAATTCAATAGGAGCTGCAGATGCGCAATGCGTAACTATGCGCCTATGCCGTGCTAGTTTAAAACATTTACGCCGCTCAGGAGAAGCAGATTTTCTGGCGTATGTGGTTCTGTGTTTACAGCGCATCAATACGACGGCGCACATTTACAATTACGCCGCGCATATCCATTTACGCAGGTGTATCGCCTCTGAGAATCTGGCCCTTAGTGATAAAATGTGTGATGTGTAGGGATGAGCTTCTTGTTCGATACGAACGTATGTTCGACTCGAACATTGCCTGTTCGATCGTTCGAAATTCGAACAAAACAGGTCGTTCGCGCCAAATTCGAGTGACGCGTGTCGGCCCATAATTCACTGCGGCGTTGCGCGCTGATGATTGGCCAAGCATGCACCATGACCCCGCATGCTTGGCCAATCACAGCGCCCAAAAAACGAAGAGCCATAATTGGCCAAAGCCTGGGTGCTTTGGCCAATTATGGTTCAGGGCTGTAGCACACGCCCCACACTATAAAAGGCCCCCTCCTGGGCGGCCTCGTGTAGTGTGTTCCGGCTTTGTTACAGAGAGCAGTCAGAGAGACAGAGAGATTATCTTTTTAGCTAGCTAGATAGAGCAGGCTGGTCAGTTTAGCTTTATTACAGTGTGTAGAGGATATATATACATCCCTAGGAGTTGTACATATATTTATACACTGTATAGCTTAGATAGTTCTGCTATTACTATTTGTCAGGCAGGAGATTGTGCATAGCTGCAGTGCTCTAACGTGTTGTATTGCCTGTGGCTGTGTGCTGTGTTTAGTTTACACCTAAACGTACTGGGTGTTACTGCAATTGTCCTGCTTATTTGCACCTAAGCGCATTTGCTTTAAGTGCACGTTTGGTGTGTAATAGCACGTAAATGCATTTACTGTAAGTGAACATTTGCTGTGTAATCGCATGTAAGGGCATTTACTATAAGTGCACGTTTGCTGTTTAATCGCACGTAAACACATTTACTGTAAGTAAAAGTTTGCTTGTAATCGCACGTAAGCGCATTTACTGTAAGTGCACGTTTGCTGTCTAATCGCACGTAAAAACGCATTTACTGTAAGTGCACGTTTGCTGTTTAATCGCACGTAAACACATTTACTGTAAGTGCACGTGTCCTGTTTATTTGCACCTAAGCGCATTTCCTGTAAGTGCAAGTTTGCCATTTAATCGCACGTAAACGCATTTACTGTAAGTGCACATCTGCTGTTTAATCGCACGTAAACGCATTTATGTAAGTGCACGTGTGGTGTTTATTTACACCTGAACGCATTAAAATGTCTGGAAGGGCAACAAATAGAGGCAGAGAGTCACGAGGGCAAGCAGGCTCCGCATCTAGAGGCAACGCTGGTGGTGGACGCGGTACATCCTCTTCAGTACGTGGCCGCTCATCCTTTTCGGGAGCTGGCCGTGTTGAGCCTCAACATGCAGAGAAAATAGTAGATAGGATGACCAAGCCGTCCTCATCCTCCTCATCCTCTCTCACACAGACTGATCTTAGTTTGTCTGGCAAAGCAGCTGCCAAGGCTTCCTCTTCCCTCTGTACAATGGCATCACACAATCCTTCCCTAGTCCCACCGTGTCCTCCTGAGGAGTCCCCCGAACTGTTTATTTTCAAATATTTTTTATTAACACAAATGAAAAGACAATTACAATCTCAAACAAGATATTATTCTTACAATGAGCACGAAATGTCTCTTACCGATAATGATGTACAACAAAGGTGGAAATACAACTCGGCAGCAACATTGATAGTGCCTACCCCAATATACACAACGTAAGTAGAAGGGACTATTTGTCCTACTGCTATGCGTGGACTCCGCACCCCCATTATTGGTTATGACAAGGGGGCACTCCGTTTATACGTATATAAACAAAGCAAACATCCACCATTAAACCTCAACTTCAATAAAACAACAGTGGCTATAGGCCACAAGCCTTATAAAGGATTTAAATGCATCTCAAGAATGTAACTGACTACAAGACAAAGGAAAAACTAGAACATATGAAACAGAAAAAATAATATAGATAGATTGAAAAAAGTGTAGGAACACAGTGAAGAAAAAGGAAGAGTAGAGAGGAGAAGAAGGGGAGAGGAAGGATAGAAGAGAAAACATGAGCTTGTACCACTGAGCGACATTTTCTCATCCAAGGGAATCACATTACTTAAACAAGAGAATACACATATTTAGCTTCCAAACTTAGAAGTCCAGGGTTCCCATTGATTATTAAACTGAGCGACCGAGTGGGATTGGGTAGCAAAATGTTTTTCAAAGGAATATTGGACCTTCACTCTGTCTATGACTTCTTTTGTATTAGGGATCATGTTAGTTCTCCACTTAGATGTAATCGTCAACCTTGCCGCTATGAGTATATGGCACACTATGCTTCTGAATTGTTTAGGGATATTGCTGATGGTAAGGAAAAGCAAGGCTAATTGAGGGGACGGTTTGACAAAAAACCCTGTGGTCGAAGAAATTTATTTAAACACTTTGTTCCAAAAACTATGTATACTTTTACATTCCCACAGAATATGACAGATATTTCCCCTTGCTCCACATTGTCTCCAACAAACATTGGACGGAAAGATCATGGACAACCTAACAGGAGTCAGGTAAGACTTGTGCAGAGTTTTCATCATCTGGTCCCAATGGTTGGTACAATGAGAGTATCTATAGCAGGACTTGATAGCATAGGACCAATCCTCTGGAGAATGGATGAAGCCTAGATCTTTTTCCCAGCTCAACATACTAGAGGTCTTATTAAACGTGGCGTAGTTTTGCAAAGTAGTGTAAAACCTGGACAAACCTTTCGGTCTGTCATAGTTGGACAAAAAGTAGTACTCCCAGACTTTATTGTTTAGACTGTATGTTATATTCTGGTGCCTAGTCAAGAAAGAATGAATCTGCACTTTCGAAAATAGATGAGTTGTGGGATTTTTAGCCAGCAAGTCATCATATGTATAGATATCCTCCTTACCCATTGACGTATGTCAATATTTGGGATTAGGAATTCAAAAATTCTAAGACTGGATAGGGTTCGGGTTGAGCAAGAATCAGGGGGTATGCTCCCATGAAGTTTTTCCCAAGCTGTAAGAGTTGCCACAATAGAAGGGAATTTGGGGCAGGACAAGGGTAGGTTGGTTAGTTTGGCCAATAATAAGGACGGAAGGTCTCTATTTGCTACCACCGAATTTTCAAATTGAACCCAAAGTTTCGAAGACTCCGGTTCAAACCATGCCTTAGCTTGGTCTAGTATTGCAGCCCTTTGATAGTTATGGATATTCGGGGAAACCCGCCCCTCCATGTGATCTATGCTTTCGAACTATAGCATAAGGGATTTTAGACATCCTACCGTTCCACACATATTGTCTAAAAAGTTTATCAATAAGGTAGAAAAAGGATTCTGGTAAGCAGATAGGAATAGTCCTGAAGTAATATATCAGTTTGGGAAGCACAACCATCTTCAAGGCTGCAATCCTACCCAGCCAGGATAATTCATAAGAGGCAATATGGTCTAGGTCACTTTTAACCGTCTCAATTAAGGCTGGGAAATTATTCTCATATGTGGATGAGGAAGGGAAGGACAGCTTAATACCTAGATAGGGGATCGCTTTTGACATCCATTGAAATTGATAATGGGCCTTTAGGAAAGAGGTTTGTTTATATGATAGATTAATAGGTAATATACAGGACTTCTGGACATTCAGTTTATAATAAGAAACATCACTATATTGTTGCAACACTGAGAATACTTTAACCAGGGAAGAAGCCGGATACGTGTGAGTTAAGACCACGTCGTCTGCAAAAAGGCCAATTTTATGGGTGCGCTCGCCAACTTTGATCCCTGAAATGTCATCATCAGACCTAATGGCCTCCGCCAGGGGTTCCATCATTAATGTAAAAATGATGGGGGATAACGGACATCCCTGACGCGTGCCATTCGTAATATAACATTTTTCTGAGAGTGCATTAGATGTGAAGACCATTGCCGACGGAACAGATTACAATGCTAGGATAGCTGATAGAATATTCCCTTGCAGGCCGAATTTTTGCAATGTTGCTCGAAGATAACCCCAGTGGACCCTGTCAAAGGCTTTTTCGGCGTCTAAAGCCAAAATCACCGAAGGCACTTTCCTATGTTCCACTATATGCAGGAGATTTAACAATCTTCTAGTGCCGTCAGGCACCTGACGGCCCTTGACAAAGCCCACTTGATCAGATTTAATCAAAGAAGGGCTAATTTTTGCTAATCTATTTGCCTAAATCTTTGCGTAAATTTTTAAATCAGTGTTCAAGAGTGAGATGGGTCTAAAATTTTGAGGGGAATCCGGCTTCTTACCCGGCTTGGGCAGCGTGACAATAATAGCCTGTAGCATTTCTTTAGGGAAGGAGGCGGAGGAGGTAACACCGTTGAACAGAGAGCACAGGTAAGGGACCAAAGACTGTGAAAATACCTTCTTGTAATATTCGGACGTGAACCCGTCAGCACCAGGGGATTTATTTTTAGGTAGTGCCTTAATGGTGTCTATAATTTCTTTCTCATGGATCAGGGAATTCAATGAGATTAGGTCGTCTACAGTCAGAGACGGCAAGGACACAGAGTCTAAGAACGAAGCAATGGAATATGCATTAGGTTGCGGGTTGTCCCCGTTTAAATGAAGGTTGTATAAGTCACGATAGTACTTCATGAAGGAGTTAGCTATCTGTGTGGGATGGTGTTCTAGAACACCCGTGTGTGGGTCTTTAAGAGACGCAAAATTGGATTTTTGTTGCCTCTTGGAGATATAATTAGCCAATAATTTGCCTGCTTTATTACCATGGGCATAAAAGTTTGCTTTAACCCGCCTTAAACATTTATGGTGATTAGCAAGAAGGGATACGCGGACTTGATGCCTACACTGAAATAATTCCTTCTACTTTTGGGGAAGGGGCCTGTTTATGGAGATGTTCTAGAGTTTTAAGTTCCTTGAGCAATCCGTTCAACAACTCACCCCTACGCCTCTTCTCCCGTGCCGCAGCCTGGATGAGAAGACCCCTGCTAAAAGCTTTGTGGGAGCACCACAATGTAGAAATGGAAACATCATTAGTATCATTAATCATAAAAAATTCAGACAACTGACGGTTAATACGGGAGGTCAAGGTTGGATTAGCTAGAACGTCAGCATTGTTTCTCCATAGATACGTTGGAGAGACGGAAGATTGACCTTTAATAACCATAGAAATCGGGGCATGGTCCGACCATGTAATTGAATGGATCGTAGTAGAAGTCGTTCTTTGAAGAAGTTGAAGATCTGTGAGGAAAAAATCGATCCTGGAGTAAATCTTGTGGGGGCAGGAGTAATATGTGAAATCTCTCTCAGAGGAGTACAAGCACCTCCAAGGGTCAAAAAGGTTGCGTTCAGATAAAAGGGGTTGAAGTTAAGTCCTATTGGAGGAAACTTGCCCTGAACAATCCATGGATTTATTCACTATGCAGTTAAAATCTCCACAGAGGAGGAGGGACCCTTGCTGAACTTTGCTGACTTTTTTAAGAAGGTACTTCAGAAAGGGAACTGGTCTTCGGTTAGGAGCATATAAATTTACAAGAGTATATGTAGTATTGTTCAAATCACACACTAGGATAATGAACCTGCCATTCGTATCACAAATAACCTCATGCAGTTTGAATGCGACTGTACTTCTAACCGCTATCAATACTCCTCTTTTCTTGACTGGAGCTGTAGCAGAAAATAAATGAGGAAGGGCCCTATGTGAGCATTTGGGTTGCTTAGCGGTCATGAAGTGTGTCTCTTGTGCACACAGGATGTCCCCATTAAATTTAAGAGAGTCTCTCCACATTGCGCTCCTCTTAAATGGGCTATTTAATCCATGGACATTCATGGACACAATTGACAGAGTCATTGTACTTTTGTAGATATGCTTGGGTTGTTGATATTAACTGTGAGAGAAGTCAGGTGTAGTAAGAGCAATTTACCTGAAGATGGTGCTATTGTAGCAGGGATTCCCTTCCAGGAGAAGCTGACAATGTAGAGAGCTGACAGAGTGGACAGTCTGCATTAAGGATAAGTAGTACAAGAGACTCTTTGAACAAAATAAAAAATAAGAAAAAGGGAAAAAGGGAAAACAGAAAAAAAAGTCTGAAACATAAAGTAGAACATAAAAATGTGAAGAACTTCACAAAGTGCGAGCAACCCTTCGCAAATTTCCCTAGAGAACCGAGAACCATTTTGTGGTAAGATTATTTGCTCAGCCTGAAGATGAAAGTTACAGCACAGAAATCGTCCGTAGTACGACCGCAATTACAAATTTCATGCAGTGCACCATTCAGGGGACAAGCGGGCAGGTAAAGGCTTAGGCGAAGGAGTGCGGATATCTTCCGGCAACAAGTTCCATTTCTTAGCCAACCCCTCATCTAGGTTTCTGATGACATGGGTACGGTTATCTTTGGTAATCAATAACTTGGTAGGGAAGCCCCAGGAGTAGGTGATCTTGTGATTCTGCACTAAGAGGCACCCCCGATGTGGGGAAATCATGAATCTGTTCAACAAAGTCCCTGGTGCTATCCTGAGACTCACATGGTTCCTCCAGCTCACCTGCATACGTATGTTCCACCGATCTCCTCTGAGCGGACTTCTGCGGGCTAGCGATGGGAGAAGGGATCGGTGTGGACCTGCTGCTGTCACCTCCTCTGCCGCGAGGTGTGGAACCCCCCTCGGGTTGTTCAGCGTTGTGCGATGCGCCACCTCCTTTCTGCCTGCGCCGTGATCCGGAGGCCTTGGCGCCATCTTGAGGCCTGGGGGTGCTCGCCAATGGGAAAAAGTCTGTCAGTTTCACCGGCCGCTTATCTGATTTTCTTTTCCCCATCGCTCACGCTGCTCTCCCTCAGTATCCTGTGGTGTGCTGGGTCAATTACAGACCGAGTAGGTTGCTCAATAACGCTGGACGGAGGTTCTCTTGCAGGAGCTCTCCTCTCACGCAGCCATCCGCTCCGGCTGCCGGCCACGCCCCCCCCCCCCCGAACTGTTTCAACACAGTGTTGGCTACATGCTGAATGAAGATGCGCAGCGTTTTGAAGGCTCCGATGATGGAACACAGATAGAGGAAGGCATTGATGTGAGCCCAGGGAGAGGGGGTGGCCGAGAGGGACAGCAATCTGACAGTGATGTTCCCCCAGCTAGAGCATACTGCCAGGTTTTTGACAGTGATGAGGAGGGAGGGGATGATGAGGTCGCTGACTCTACCTGGGTGCCTGATAGGAGAGAGGAGGAGGAGAAAGAGGAGGAGGAGGAGGAGGAGGATGAGGCACAGGCACATCTCCAAAGAGGCAGGATGCCCTCCAGGGGTCAGCTTAAGGGCACACCAACTGCATTACAGCGCACATCTACGCTTGTGAATGGCGCTGCTGTGTCTGAACGGTACAGCAAAAGTTCTTTGGTGTGGGCCTTTTTTGAAACATGTCCATCAGATCGTACCTTTGCTATTTGCAACATATGTCACAAGCGTGGCCAAAACATCAACCGCCTGGTCACCACATGTTTGTCCAGACATATGTCGACCTGCCATGCAGCTCGTTGGCAAGCACACCAGAAAGACCCACACCAAAGACCAAAGCGTACCTCTCCTTGCCCTTCTGGGACCTCCAACCCCACTAGACCCCCAGTCCTCTCTGAAACCTGCAGTGAAGGTGTAGAAATAGGTGTGTCACAACCTAGTAGTAGTAGTACATGCAGGCAATCTACTGATAGTACCAGACAAATTTCCAGGCGATTACGGCTCTCTAGTGGCATGTGGAAGGCAATGTCCATGCCTCGCTGGACAGGGCAGTCAGTGGTAAGGTGCATCTTACTGCTGACTAATGGTCCAGCATGCATGGACAGGGATGTTACCTGTCTTTTACGGTGCATTGGGTGACTCTGCTGGCAGCTGGGAAGGACGCAGGGCAAGGTCCAGTAGTTTTGGAGGTTGTTCCGCCACCACGGCTCTAAAGCAATACTACTGGTTGTGACACACTTCTCTCCTCCACCCCCTCCTCTTCTTCTTCCTCTGTGGCCTCTTCCTGTGGTGATGTTTCCTCAGAACCAGCCGTGCTCCGTAGGCGTACGAGGGGCTACGCAGGAATGCAGGCCAAGAGATGCCATGCGGTGCTAGAGCTGGTGTGCTTGGGAGACAGGAGCCACACTGGGGAAGAGGTTTTGTCAGCTCTGCAGGGGCAGGCTCAGAGGTGGTTGACGCCAAGCTAGCTGATGCCTGGAATGGTGGTCAGTGATAATGGCACCAACCTCCTCTCTGCCTTGCGACAGGGAAAACTCACCCATGTGCCCTGTTTTGCGCATGTCCTGAATTTGGTGGTGCAGCGGTTCTTGGGCAGGTACCCGGGCTTACAGGATGTCCTGAAGCAGGCCAGGAAAGTCTGTGTGCATTTCCGGAGGTCATATAATGCCACAGCTCGGCTGACAGACCTCCAAAGGGAATACAACCTGCCCAAGAACCGACTAATCTGTGACATGCCCACCAGATGGAACTCTACGTTGGCCATGCTGCAGCGGCTGCACACGCAGCAGCGGGCTATTAATGAGTACCTGTGCCAATATGGCAGCAGGGGAGCTTGGTTTTTTTTCCCCACGCCAGTGGGCCTTGATCAGGGATGCATGCACTGTCCTGTCACCATTTGAGGAGGCCACGAGGATGGTGAGCAGTGACAGTGCGAGGAGGAGGGGGGAGGAGGAGGAGGAGGAGGACTGTGCCCCGAATGCCTCTGCAAACCTACGCTGCATGGCCTCCCTGATCCTGCAAAGCCTGCATAAGGATCCTTGTGTACGTGCTATCAAGGAGAGGGATTATTACTGGCTGGCAACTCTCCTTGATCCACGTTACAAGAGTAAGGTTGCGGACCTTATGTTGCCATCGCAGAGGGAGCAGAAGATGAAACTTATGCGGGAGGCCTTGCAGAAGGGTCTATGCAATGCGTGCCCAGAACCGGGGGGATTACCAAAACCTGGCTCTGGACAACCCATTATCCCATCAAACCTTTTATCACGTGCAGTACCAAGGGGGTGGTCTACATGTTGCAGTGCCCGTGCGGTCTGTAATATGTGGGCAGGATGAAGCGCCCTCTACAGGTACGCTTAAATGAACACATAAACAACATCAGGTTGGGATATACCAAACATTCTGTGTCAAAACACTATCTACTAGTTCACAGTAAGGACCCTAGGAATACCATCTTCTTAGGTATTGACAAATTCAATCCTCACTGGAGAGGCAGCCATCTTGTGAGAACCATCTCCAAATTAGAAATGTCATGGGTCCATAAACTAAAATGTTACACCCCATTTGGCCTCAACATAGAGGTGGATGTGAACTGTTTCATAGCCAACTCTTGATAAATAGGTTTCCAACCACTGATCATTTCCTGGTGCATTCTTATAACACCAGAGTAGTAAGGTGAGGTCTATTTTTTTTTTTTTTTTATGATTTTTTTATTTTTTATTCTTTATGTATTATTTTCTGTGTAAATCATAAATACATATGTTATGTAGGTACAGGATCATATATGGATGACACGTTAATTGTTTCCTATATCCATTTGTAGTACCTTGATGTGCGAGCAGATTCGATATGAGCCTTAACTATGTTTAGACAAGATATGCTGTACTGGCCCCTAAATGGGGTAGTGCCGTTTTGTATCTTTCTTTTTTAGCGTTTTTTAATCTTAGTTAAAACTATTATTGCGTAGAATCCCGGTGGTATGACATCTTTTTAATGTCTGACCTGTAAGGGAATTTATTGCATTTATTATTATTAGCCATCCATCCTTTCCAGTATCTAAGATGGCGGGCGTGTGGCCCTGTGTGATTGATATCGAGGCTGCACGTCACACAGTTGGTATTTATTTATTTTTTGTGTAAACTACAAATATATGTTCTATTTATGTATAGCAGCAGATATGGATGACATGTTGACTTTTTGTATTCCATTTGTAATGTATGGACGTGGGGGCTGAGCACACTGGATGTGAGCTCTAACCATGTCTGGAAGAGATACGCTGTGCTTGCCATCATTAGGGGAGTGCTGTTGTGCGTTTTCTATCTTCCCTTCTAAATTAGCAATAACTATTACCAATGTTGATATTGACTTTATAGATTTAGTGGTATAATGTTTTTAAAAAATAACGTCTGCCTTGGTGAGGGAATCTTTTTCTGTTACCAACAATAGCAACCACAAGGGGTCTTCTTCCAGTACCTAAGATGGCGGGCGGGCGGCCTGATGTGTCTGACATCGAGGCTGCGCGTCACGCTCTGTGTACATATGCGGTGATTCAGCACGCCGCCTGTATCCCGTGAACACGTCCCTCTAGTGACGAAACGTAGGGAGGCGACGTGCTGACGTCACCGCGCAAACTTCTCTCTACCCGGAAGACACGGGCGGAATGTGCTAGCCGGCCGGCTTAATTTATATTGGATGCCTATCTTTGAACAATTTCTTGTAAGTGCATACCATTTTTCTTTTTTTATTAAAACCTGACGATTTTACACTATGCGAGCCTTTTTGTCCTTCCATACATCCTGACGCATACCGACGATACCGAGGATGGTTCCCATATAGGTGATCTGGACGTTGGAGGTGTTCTTGGTGACTACTGGGTTGTGACATAAGGCTTATTTTCATTGTGCATCTGGTAAGAGGCCATTCATACCTATGGTGGAGGTGTTTACTTTCAACACTTTTTTCTCAAAAGTTTGTCATCAGTGTTTACACCCGGGAGATCCCCACTATGAACTTCTACTTCATAATTGAACTTTGAAACCGCACCTGATTCTGTGCATTCATTCTTTTCATTTATATGGACTAAACTTATTATTATTTTATCATACACTGCTCAGTTCTATTTGCAGTTTTTTAGCACAATTTTGTTTTCTGTATACCGTGTTTGAGGTTGTATAACCTTTTTATTATTGCAGCTTCTAATTTTTTATCATTGTCTCTACAACGAGCGCTATATAATTTTCATGTTGGCTCTGGACAATGTCTTGCTGAGGCTTCGGTGAGTCACAGAAGGAGCGGTGGAGAGGGTGGCCGTCTGACCGATGCGTTCAGACAATTTTTTAGTCCGCAGCCCTAAGGTCTGACCGGTTCCAGCAACCATCGCCAGCGTCTGGTTTACATGGTCCGGGAATACCTAGGGGCAAGATCCGACTTGGACACCTTCCCCACCAAAAATCCTCTGGCTTACTGGGTCTTGAGGATGGATCACTGGCCAGAGCTTGCACAGTACGCAATTGAGCTACTGGCTTGCCCTGCATCCAGTTTTCTTTCAGAACGCACATTCAGTGCTGCTGGAGACTTTGTGACCGATCACAGGGTGTGCCTCTCCACCGACTCTGTTGATCGACTGACCTTCATCAAAATGAATCAGGCTTGGATCAACACCAGCTACCAAGCACCTGATGCTGATTTTACTGAATAATATTTTTTGGTTGAAATGTCGGATCCCTTTGAGACTGCGTAAGCTGATTCTGAGTGACTGTCCTGTTATGCTGCTGATGGAATATCCTTCTCCTCCTCACTTTTCTTGCTGATAGCTAGTAAGAAATTTTGTGTTTCTGGGCTCCGCCACCAGTGCCTAAGGCACAATTTTTGTGCCCCTGTTTAACAGGGGCGTCTAATAACAATTTTTGATGCAATACTTTGCACGTTGCTCTTTATTGCGCTCCAATTACAGTATCTTTGAGGGGTTGCAGTGTTGTGTTGTGCCTAAGGCACAATTTTTTCTGCCCCAGTTTAACAGGGGTGCCTAATAACATTTTTTGATGCAGTACTTTGCACGTGGCTCTTTGTTGCGCTCCAATTACAGTATTTTTGAGGGGTGCCCTTTTTTCTACAATTTTTCTTTCACAAAAAAAATAATTGATTGAGCCAAGATCTGGCATTGTAATGGCCCCCCACCACCCCTAAAATAATCGACATATTGTTGCCACACAGCACAGGCGCAAGCAGTATTAAATTACTTTCTTTCTGAGAGTAATCTCATGTTGTGCAGGGACATTTCTAAACACGTGCCACTACTATAGACACCCAGCAGGTACCATATTTAAAGGAATTTATTTATTTATTTTTAACTTTAAGCATCATTAAAATGGCTGCTCCGGAAAAAACAACCGTTTTTAAAACTTTTTTTTCCATTGATACATGTTCCCTGGGGCAAGACCCGGGTTCTGAAAGACGTTTTCTAACATTAATTGGAATATTGGTCTTTAAAATGATCGTTTTTAAATTCGAAGGTTCGAGTCCCATAGACTTCAATGGGGTTCTAAATGTTTGCGCAAAACCCGCGGTCTGTTCGAACGTTCTGGTGCGAACCGAATGCGGGTATGTTCGTCTCATCCCTAGTGATGAGACAAATGAGAAATCTGCAACCTACAATCTGTCCGAATACAACACTTATAATGTAGATGTGATAACTCCACCAATACTGATCAATAATAACAATTACATTCACTACAAAAATACACTTTCATACATGTGAGGAAGGGCAGATCTCCTCCAACCTATTCACAGCTACTTCAGTCTGTATAACATATAATGTACAGAAATACAATATCACCCGAGGTGTCCAGACAATGGCCGCAATCACATTACATAGAAAAGAAGAAGCCTCCATGTCACTGCCTGGACTCCATCATACACGGCTGCAGTCCGGAGTGGTGTGTGCTCTGAGTTCTGTGTATACTCGTGTATATGATGAAGTGTACAATCTGTCATTCTATATGTAGCACTACCCCGGAGGAGCTGCTGTTTTTTTTTGGGTGGCATGTTACCTCATAGCTCTCCGAATTCCTAGGGGTGAAAGGTGCATATAGCATGACTAGTGTAGTTTCAATGTGCAACCTTGCCCATATCTATCCCATATTACCCTTCCCCTTACACCACCACCCTTTTTCCCCCCCATTACCTTCTTACCCAGTAACAAGACCGACACAGCATATTGGAGTAAAATTGGCCACAAAAGCCATTTTATTTTCAAAATTTACTGTACATCCCAAAGGCAAGATATAAGTCCAAAGGAGATAGGAGATTTGCTGTCCAAGGTCCGCGACTGTGGAATGCTCTACCAACCGCCATCCGATTGGAGTCCGACCACTTGACCTTCAGGAGAATGATTAAAACTCATCTCTTCTGAGGGAAAAGCGTTTCCTTATCGAAGGAATGAAAATAGCGCCCAGAGGCGATTCAGTTCGCTAGTGTTGCGCTCTATAAGTTTTTCACTCACTCACTCACTCACTCATAACCAAAATTAAATATTTAACCAAATCTTAGATAATAGGAATTTCCAACAATTCCAACTTTATTATTAACAATATTCACCAAAACACTTTTACTATTTTCCTTTTTACCACCGCACTGCGGTACTATTTACCATACCAAGGCCCTCACCCGAATCCAGCTCGGAGACACCCCTTTTTAACCCACGGTGCACCGTCACCGTATTACAGCAGACACCGTTCCACTGCAATAAACCCCATAAGGGGCCCATCCCAACGATGAGCCCCCCAACCATTTCCATTCCACCAGTTAACTGTCATCATCAAAGACCAAGGACACCGCCACAGCCCGTAATGGAAAACCTCCTCTTTCTTACGGGCCCCTTCACACCCGCAGGGCCCTCTGAATACCCTCCTGTACACCTAGCATCCACAAATCCGCATTTTTTACGCAATAGTCCCCCCCCCCCTTTTACTCATCAAGCACTAAATGCGGGCGTGCTTAAGAACGTAATCGCCTTGATTCCCATCTCCTAATCCTTTTTACTGCCGCCTCATCCAACCCGCACCGGGCCGCCTCGGTCGCCGCCCCGATACGGAAGGAGTGCAAGGCAAACATTCGCTCGTCCAACCACGCTTTTTTCAAACATTTTCTAAAAATCGCTATGAATTGGAAGCACGATACGAACGAACCGTCTTCATGCATCCAGCACGGCCCACTACACCCAGGGCGCCCCCGTAAGAATTCCCTCACCACCCTTACCGGACACATTTCCGAACCCGGTAGCGGATAGAAGAACACATCCACCCCTTTTCCCCTCTGATCCGTCTTTGACTGCCTCAGCCGAAAAACCACCCTTTCTTCCGACACCCTTACATCTTCCATCAAAAAAACCCCGTCCACATGTTTTAAGGGACTGACTATCTCCCCCACCCGAAAAGTTTCAAAAAATGCTACCGAAAAAAACTGCTCGAAACAGCCTTGCTTCGTATTCTGATGCACAAATGTCTCCCAAAACTCCAAAAATCCTGTGCTAAATTAAAAAGGACACCGGCCTCCTTGTATCCTGACTCTGATGCCCCTTTCTGTAACCCTTCACTGCCTGCTTCACCCAAAATATTTTTGTGAGATCCTCCCGACCTTCCAATTTGAACAAAAATGCCAAGGCTGCTAATTTTTTCTCCAAGGAAGACACAGACCCGCCCTTCTCCATGTGCCTCGTCACAAAATATATCACCAACCAACCCATTTTTTCCCCTTCTAGCTCTGCGTCCGCCAGCCGTCTAAAACCAGCCCATTCCTCCCATACCTTTGAGTACGCTGTCCACGTCTGCCCACTCACCGACCACTTGATCCACTCTGCCGCTACTCCAATGCAAGTCCCCACATCCACCCCGGGCAAGGGACCCCGTCCGCATGTGCCCCCGGGGCCAGCTCCCTGAACCTGTCCCACTGAAACCGAGACAAAGCATCAGCGAGTCTGTTGTCTACTCCCGGGATGTGCACTGCATACAGAAATATATTCCATTGCAAACAGCGCAACACGAGATGGCGCAGTAACCGCACCACCGGTAATGATGAACCGGAAATCTGATTAATGACCTGGACCACACCCATGTTGTCGCAGTTCAACCTGATTTTCAAATCCCTGCATTCTGCACCCTATAGCTCGATTGCCACCACTTTGTCTACCGGAAGCCTGCATTCCATTGCCTCGGAATCGATCATGATACCCAAAAAACTCAACGCTGTGGTCGGGCCCTCCGTCTTGTCGGCCGCCAACGGCACTCCGAACCTGTCCGCCACGTGCTGCAATGTTCCCAACAAGATCGCGCACACATTGGATGGCGGAGGACCCACGCACAGGAAGTCATCCAGGTAATGAATAACCGAATCCAAGCCTGCTACATCCCTGACCACCCACTCCAGGAAGGAACTAAATGTTTCAAACAACGCACAGGAAATCGAGCAGCCCATCGGCAAGCATCGATCCACGTAAAACTCATTCCGCCACCGGCAACCCAACAGCCGGAAACTGTCTGGGTGCACCGGCAGCAAGCGGAACACAGCCTTGATGTCCGATTTTGCCATCAGGGCCCCTTTCCGTAGCGCCGCACCCACCGCACCGCCGCGTCAAAAGACGTGTACGACACCGTGCATGCCCCAGGGTCTATAGCATCATTCACCGACCCCCTTTTGGAAAGGACAGGTGGTGAATGAGGCGAAACTTGTTTGGCTCTTTCTTGGGCACCACCTCCAAAGGCGACACCACCAAATCCGGCAATGGCGCCTCCGTGAATGGTCCCGCCATCCTACCCAACTCCACCTCCTTCGCTAATTTTGCTGATACCACAGCCGGGTTCTCCAAGGCAGACCGCAGATTTTTAGCCAAGGGAGGCACCTTTTGACAAAGAACAGGGAATGACAAAGCCCTCGGAAAACCCCACCGCGATCCGGGGACTCCGGCCTCCCCCCTGCACCGGAACCGGTGGTCGCGTTCCTGGACGACCCCCCGGCTGTTCCTCCGCCTTTGCCCCGACGCGATACCCCCCGAGCTTTACCAGTGGTGGAGGGGGGGACTGATCGCTCTGAACTGCTCCGCCGCGTGTCTGAGGATCGGGTGCCATTGCGGCCCGAAGCCCAGCCTACCGGGTCTCGATCTATCGGCGATTCCTCTCTGCCCTTGCCTCCGACCGAAGCATGCTGTCGCTTGGCCGGAGGTGACCCTGTGTCGTCCCTGGGGCTCTTACTAGGCCGCTGGGCCCCGCTGGTGGGGGTAGGCGAATAACGTTCCGGCGGTCGCAAGCGCGTGACCCCCCCGCCTCGTCCACCAAAAGGTCCCCCACCTGTGCCTCGAGCCATCCTGGCTCCTTGCTGGCCGCCGCAGCTCTCAACCGCGCCAAAACTAAATCAATCTCCATGCTGGCTAGGCCCAATTCCAGGGAGCAGAGAAAAACCTGCCTCCCTGTGTCTAAACTTCCTGCCGTGTGCACGCGGTAGACCCCGCCCCCTATATATATCACTCCTCCCCTACCCTGAGAATGATCCTACAGCCACTCCCCTGAAGGCACCTCCCTACCTTAACCCTTTTGTTGCTCCTGATTCCACCCAGTCATGGCCAGCCCTTCGTTATTTTCTTTCTGTCATTGTCACTCCGGGCTTCACTGAAGTAAAGGAATGTCCACAACAAGTGTCTTTTCTATGCTCTTCATTACCCAGCCGGGTAAAAACAATAACACTTGTGGTGAAGAAGGTAGAGTTGAAAGAAGGAGAATAACAAATTGAGGCGTAGTAATAGAGAATCAGTCCTTCTCCCACGTGTAACACTTCTTGTGCCACTCCTGCCTGAGTGGGAATAGCGCACCTGGACAGGCCTCTCTCACTGACCTGGCAGCCAGAGTATCACTCAAACCTTAAAAGGGGTTGTAAAAGTAAAAAAATGTTTTCCCTAAATAGCTTCCTTTACCTCAGTGCAGTCCTCCTTCACTTACCTCATCCTTCCATTTTGCTTTTGAAATTACCTTATTTCTTCTGAGAAATCCTCACTTCCTGTTTGTCTGTCTGTAACTACAAACAGTAAGGCAACGCTTTCTACCTGGTGTGGAGAAAGCCTCTTGAGGGGGGAGGGGGTGAGCAGGAGTGTCAGGACTAACACACAGCTCCTTTATCTGCAAATTAGAGAGCGTCCTGACACTCCTGCTCGCCCCCTCCCCCCACAATAGGCTTTCTACACACCAGGGAGAAAGCCTTGCATTACGGTGTGTAGTTACAGACAGAAGAACAGGAAGTGAGGATTTCTCAGAACAAATAAGGACATTTAAAAGCAAAATGGAAGGATGAGGTAAGTGAAGGAGGACTGCACTAAGGTAAAGAAAGCTATTTAGGGAAAACATTTTTTACCTTTACAATCCCTTTAAGGAAAAGTCTCTGCCACAGACCCTCCTGGAATGGATTCAGTGAGAAACCTCTGCCACAGGCCCTCCTGATTGTGGTTACAGAGATGAACCTCCTTAGTAGAATTATACCTGGATCTCCTTCAAGTTTCTTTCAGGTACCGACTGACAGGTGACCAGTCTCTCAGTGTCCAGACACCTCGATCCCCGGTGGATTGTCGAGACCCTATTGGATCGCCAGCCTCTCATTGGCTCTCCTCAGATGGACACCGCCCCGAACAGCTCTACCGCTTGGGATCTTCAGGATTGGGAACCCAGTCGACCACTGGGCTCCCTGCAACAGCACAAATGCTCTTGATCAACATGCTCCCGGAACCAGGAACTCCATGTGGCACGCAAGCCCTGTCCCAGAAGGCCATAACGCCGGGGCGCCTAAAGGTGGATGCCGCACGTGAAGAAGATGACCCAGAACTAATGGCGTCTGCCCCATAAATACCCTCCCCCAGCATGCACAGCGGGGCTCAACCATCCTGATTGGCTGCTGGGGAGAAGCACCCAAACCTCGACTCCACTGCTGCCATCTACTGCCTTGGGGTGGGAAGAACACTTCAGCACAACAGAATGAGCCCACAGCACAGGCAAGCTGAGACAGAGACCCAATTTGAACATTTTAACCAGATCAGAGTTTAACCACCACTCTGATCTCCCTCTAAATTTAAATAGCAGCGGTACTTTGAAGTAACCAGGCGCTACACACATATATATATATATATAAGGATTATACACTATGGAGGGTTTTTCTTTTTTTATGTAATGTGATTGCGGCCATTGTCTGGACACCTCGGGGGATATTGGAGATACTACCTGGAGGTCTGACATTCCGTGGCACAGTCTGTTCTCTTGAGCGGAGTGGAGCTCCTGGAAGGATATAAACAAGCGTGTCTGGGCCTTGCTTGTGGGGACAAACCTTTTGGTAAGATACCTGTTTGCTCACTGGTGTGGGGGAGGGTGATTGAAGTTCCTGCAAAGAGGTGGCAGCTGATCAGCATTGAT
This sequence comes from Rana kukunoris, assembly GCA_029574335.1. NCBI lineage: Eukaryota > Metazoa > Chordata > Amphibia > Anura > Ranidae > Rana > Rana kukunoris. Next base: position 543,687,047 of record CM056051.1, on the reverse strand, counting down.
TTAATTCATTTGGATGAATCTTTGGGACTTCTTATTTCTGTTACTGCACAAGTCACTGTATGGCGATTGGAGATGGAAGTAGTGGTGAATGGGTTGTAGGAAATCCGCTATGTTCACATTTATGAACTTTCTCTTGATGTTTGCAGTTTTATAAGATAACTTTGTTACATTTCATGTTTATGTATTTTTGTACATTATATGTTATATAGATTGAAGTAGCTGCGAATAGGTTGGAGGAGATCTGCCCTTCTCCTTCACTGATCACTAATGAAGAGAATTTATAATCAGCATATATAAAATTAGTGCAGCAATATTGGTACAAATTTTCAAAAAAGGTCCAAATAAAGAACGGTAATAATAAAATCTTCTCCACACCATAAGATCAAATCCTCCACCATGATGTTCAAAGGAAATCCCAAAGTACAATGATGTCACTTTTAGTCAATGAAGTTTCCACAACATGAGTGAGACTTCTGTGACCATCAAAGGGAATCCCCACAACTGAATCCAAGACTGATGCCGCGTACACACGGTCGTTTTTTGCGATGAAAAAAAACGTTGTTTTTTAAAACGTCATTTAAATTGATGGTGTGTGGGCAAAACATCGTGTTTTGTCTTAAAAAAAACGACCAAAAAAAAATTCCAACATGCTTGAATTTTTTGTGTCGTTTTTCAAAACGTCGTTTTTTGTTTCACAAAAAGTCACCGTGTGTAGCAAAAACGTTGTTTAAAACAACGTTTTTCAACCCGCGCATGCCCAGAAGCTAGTTATGAAGCGAGCTTCAATGGAAAAGAGTGATAAACGTAACCTCGCTTTTTGTGAAAAAACGATGGTGTGTATGCAACATCGTCTTTGAAAGTGAAGTTTTAAAAACGTCGTTTTTTACTTCACAGAAAACGTCGTTTTTTTTTCATCACAAAAAATTATCGTGTGTACGCGGCATCAGGCTCCATTCACATCTAGGCGACAAAACGCCTGTCGCCCGACGCTCCTGCCGCTGGAGGGGAAAAATCCCATTAATGTCTATAGACATGGTTCACATCTCTGAAACGCCGTACGCCTGTCGCCTGAAAAAAAAGTCCCGGACCCTTTTTTTCAGGCGACATTGGCGTTCGGCCATAGACATCAATGGAGAGACTGTTGAAAAAAATGAATCAAATGGCGGCAAGTAAAGCCGCGTACGCTGCGTTACTTGCCACCTAGATGTGAATGCAGCCTTAGCAGAAGGTTGGAGGTGAAAGCCTATTGGTCAGTGTGAGTGTGTATGGTCCAATCCCCATACAGGAATAATGAATGGATCACACCACCTCATCCACTTCTCATGTCACATTTAGTAATTGGGATCCACAAAAAGAGAAAACCTCCAATAGAGTAGATGATCGATCGTGTTTTATAAAGTGATCTCATATAAATGATTCCAATAAAGAGAAATGAGTTCCATTCATGTAGAGAATAGTTCCATTCATTCCTGGGGGAGAAATTCATTTTCTTCTGGTAACATTCTTCTCTTCTTCTATAGATTGTCCTATAATCACCTGACAGACAGTTCCTGCCCCCACCTGGCATCTGTAATAAGAAATAACCAGACACTGAGGACACTGGACCTGTCTGGGAACAATCTGGAGGGTCCTCATTTCAGGGATCTGATGGAAGCTCTGACAAAAAGCCGGATAGAGGAATTACTGTGAGTATAACAGGACTGACTGAGACAATATTATTCTGGGACAGTTTTATATCTAAACCACATAAATAATATAGAAATATGAGAATGCCATCAAATTCCATCTTTAGACTCCATAAGGCTCCATACACACTGGGCTTAAAAAATGTCAGTTCTCTTTGCAGAAAAAAAACTTTCATATAGAGAGTTTATTGTACACAGTTTAGACGAGTTTAGGAGAGTTCTGCATTTTTTCTGCCAGAAAGCTCCAATCAGAAACATGAACCAGAAGAGGTTTTTTTGTCCTGCCTCTAAACGTTGAGCTTAACATATGTCTGTAATAATCCTAATGTGTATGGACACGTAGGAGAACATGGAGCTGCTTCTACAGCCAGAACACAAAACACAAAACTCCTGTAGTAGCAGCAATTTTTATACCAGTGTACATGGAGCCTAAATATCCAATCCTGGACTGTTACACTATATGACCAAAAGTATTGGGACACCTGCCTTTACACACACATGAACTTTAATGGCATCCCAGTCTTAAACCTGGTGCACACGCTCGTTTTTTTTGCCGAGTAAACTGAGTGTGTGTACGAGGCTTTGAGGTTTCTCATCGGGAAATCTGCCCAGAATCTTGACGAGAAAAAGAGATCCTGCTCTCTATTTTTTTGTCGGAATTGTTGTCGGCCTGTTTCCAGACAAGAAACCCGAGTGTCTGTATACTTACCTGTCGCCGTGGAAACCCGTGCATTCTCGAAATTACTTTGATGCATGCGCAGTAGCTTCATAGGCCTAGGCAGCAAGATGTTGGCGACAGCATCGAATGAGATGAGCGCATGCTCGTTGTACGCAATGACATCACCGTGTTCTTGCCTTCCAAAAGAACCGTGGTTCTTTTGAAAGGAGTTTCTGTACACTCGGGTGGCAAGAGATTGTTGCCAAGAATCTCGTCAGGAAAAATAAAAAAAATGTTGATGAGATTCTGGCCCGGCTTTAGTTCGTAGGGTTCAATATTAAGTTAGCCCACCTTTTGCCGCTATAACAGCTTCAACTCTTCTGGGAAGGCTGTCCACAAGGTTTAGGAGTGTCTATGGGAATGTTTGACCATTCTTCCATAAGCACCTTTGTGAGGTCAGGCACTGATGTTGGACGAGAATGCCTGGCTCACAGTCTCCACTCTAATTCATTTTGAAGGTGTCCTATTGAGTTGTGGTCAGGACTCTTTGCATACCAGTCAAGTTCCTCCACCCCAAACTCGCTCCTCCATGTCTTTATGGACCTTGCTTTGTGCACCGATGTGCAGTCATGTTGGAACAGGAAGGGGCCATCCCCAAACTGTTCCCACAACATTTGGAGCATGAAATTGTCCAAAATATCTTGGTATGCTGATGCCTTAAGATTTCCCTTCACTGGAACTAAGGAGCCAAACCCAACCCCTCCCTCCACCAAATGATTTGGACCAGTGCACAAAGCAAGGTCCATAAAGACATGGATGGGCGAGTTTGGGCTGGAGGAACTTGACTGGCCTGCACGGAGTCCTGACCTCAACAAAAAAGAACACCTTTGGGATGAATTAGAGCAGAGACTGTAAACCAGGCCTTCTCATCCAACATCAGTGTCTGAACTAACAATTGTGTTTCTGGAAGAATGGTCAAACATTCCCATAGACACCCTCCTAAACCTTGTAACGGCCTTCCCAGAAGAGTTGAAGCTGTTATATATGAACCCTACGGACTAAAGGCCCATACACACAATATGAAAATTTGGAAGTAAACTCTCATCTGACAATTGTTCTGATGATTTATGGATTGTTAGTAGGGTGCTTTCTACAGCCGATTTAGATTTTTTTGTCCGATAAAAGCTGGATGTGAAGACTATAATTATTATATTTTTTAATTGAAGTTTCTACATAAACAAAGTACATTGAACAAACTCTCATGTTATGTAACACATTGATGAAAGTCAGACAAAATGAAGATTATAAGCTATACTGGGTATCAGATGTGGATTGCAAGTCCCTGCTCTGCCACTCATCGCACCCCATCTGGGATCAAACTGTGCTAGGGAGAGGCAGGGCAGCACAACCCGCTGATATACAGATACCACAGGTACATAATGTGTAAATGACAGCAAGTACAGCACTGTGTATAAACAGTAGACATGTGCGATTCGCTTTGTACAAATTTCCGAAAATTCCTACATTTGGAAGCCTCCGAAATGTGAATTTTTATTCTTGCGAGTTTTATACAAAATGGGAGACTGCTCAGACTGGTACTGATGGTCGATGGGAGATTCAGAATTGGACAAAATAAGAATGTTCATTAATATCCTTTTATTATTTTCATAATAATTACGATTATTCGTTATGATGAAGGTAAAAACCCAGGAAGTCAGCACAGCACATGGGAGCCGCTCATAATGAGCACAGCACAGGGATGGTGGGAGCCCTTCATAATGAATGTTTATAATTGTTATGAAAAGTTAATGAACCCAACGAACTTTGGTATTTCGTACGAATCCAAATTAAATTTTGATTTAATTGTTACGGAAATGTAATGAATCTAATGCCGCGTACACACGATCACTTTTTGCGATAAAAAAAAAAAACGACGTTTTCAATCATGAAAAAAAACGGCGTTTTTCAAACTTCATTTTCCAAAACGACGTTGCGTACACACCATCGTTTTTCAACAAAGCTCTAGCAAAGCGCGGTGACGTACACCACGTTCGACGGCACTTTTTTCCATTAAAGCTCCGTCTCATAACTTGCTTCTGAGCATGCGCGGGTTTAAAAACGTTGTTTTCAACATCGTTTTGCCCACACACCATCACTTTTTATGACACAAAAAACAACGTTTTGAAAAACGACACAAAAAATTCAAGCATGTTGGAATTTTTTTTGGTCGTTTTTTTGAAGACAAAAAACAACGTTTTGCCCCACACACGATTAATTTAAATGACGTTTTAAAAAACTTTGTTTTTTTTTTAATCGCAAAAAATGATCGTGTGTACGCGGCATAACAAAAATTCGTATTTCGTACGAAACAAATCCAAATTAAATTTTGTTCGACCGATTTGAACAGATGTATTTGCTCGTGTGTACGGGGCCTAATAAAGAGGTAAACAGCAGTTAGATTTATGTGCCACACAGGGCTCAAAAGAGCAACTACTTGGAAGGTGAACCAGAAAACAATATTATGGATGTAACTGAATATGTCTTAACCACTTAAGACCCGGACCAAAATGCAGGTAAATGACCAGGCCCCTTTTTGCGATTTGGCACTTTGTCGCTTTAACTGACAATTGCGCGGTCGTGCGACGTGGCTCCCAAACACAATTTGCGTCCTTTTCTTCCCACAAATAGAGATTTCTTTTGGTGGTATTTGATCGCCTCTGCGGTTTTTATTTTTTGCGCTATATACAAAAATAGAGCGACATTTTTGAAAAAAAAAATGCAATATTTTTTACTTTTTGTTATAAGAAAAATAATATAAACTAAATTTTAGTCAAACATTTAGGCCAAATTGTATTTAGCCACATGTCTTTAGTAAAAAAAAAAAAAACGCAATAAAAAAAAATAGCTACCTAGCGGGAACAGCGACACTAATACAGCGATCAGAAAAATGATCGCTTAGTGATGCTGGCAATAGGGAGTGAAAGGGTTAACTAGGGCGGTGATCAAGGGGTTAAAACTTTATTAGGGGGGGTACGGGGGCTACCCTGAACCTAACACTAACTGCCTGTCACACTGCCTGTCACACTGACACTAAATACAGTAATCATACATATATCGCAAGGGGTTAAGTCTGCCTGCGTGTCCTGGTGTCAGTGTAGTGTTGTGCAGACTTACTGTGTGATGTGATCTCTCCTCAGCGGCGGTTGAAAATACTGCTGAGAGGAGAGATCACATCAATTCCCCCTTCCTGTGTTTACACAGGAGGAGGAAGTGCAGGGCGGGGGAGCGCGCGCATTGGCTGGGAGCGATCGTGAGGGGGGCGGACAAAAACTAATAGCCGCCCCCTCATCCCGGATCGCTCGGCCAGCTACGGGGACCGCCGCATGTAACGGGGGGGTCCCGATCGGACCCCCGACCCACGGCAAGGCACCAACGTATATATACGTTGATGTGCCTGCCTGTGCCTTTCTGCTGACATAAATGTACATGCGGCGGTCCGCAAGCAGTTAAAAAGAGACTATACGTTGAAGATAAGAGAGGATAGAAGAGAGAGTGAGCGCCTATCCTTGATATATGGTTACCACCTATACCACTCTTTCCAACAGTTCCAATTTGTATCAAAGGATGAGCAAGAAGCTTTCCTTATAGCAATGAGCCTTTCCTATTGGTAGTTGAGATAACCTGTACCAGGAGTTCTGATTGGTTGGGGGTATAGGCGTTCCTCCAATGTCTGGCAATAACCAGTGTTGTAGTAATCAGAATATGAATAACTACTATGTGACATGTCAGTGGATATTTGTCTATTCCTAGATGTAGGATTGCTAACGCTGGTTCAGGAGTCAGCAGAATTCCAGTGATGTCTGCTATAATACTGAATATTTCCCTCCAGAAGCTAGATAGGTTCTTACATTGCCAAAATATGTGTAGGGCTGTGCCAGAGATGCCACAGTTTCTCCAGCAAAGGGAGGATTAAAGGGGTTGTAAAAGGTATTTTGCTTTTAAATGTCTTTATTTCTTCTGAGAAATCCTCACTTCCTGTTCTTCTGTCTAACTCCACACAGTAATGCAAGGCTTTCTCTCTGGTGTGGAGTGTCATGCTCGCCCCTTGGACTACAGGAGAGTCAGGACGCTCCCTACGTTGCAGATAGAGAAAGGGGCTGTGTGTTAGTGGGAATCCTGACTCTCCTGTAGTCCAAGGGAGGGGGCAAGCACGACACTCCACACCAGAGAGAAAGCCTTGCATTACTGTGTGGAGTTACAGACAGAAGAACAGGAAGTGAGGATTTCTCAGAAGAAATAAGGACTTTTAAAAGCAAAATGGAAGGATGAGGTAAGTGAAGGAGGACTGTACTAGGGGAAAGGAAGCTATTTAGGGGGGAAAAAATCCTTTACAACCCCTTTGAGAAGGAAACATTTTGGCGAGTTGGTATGGCATTCTATACCACCTAGCCAGAATCTTCTGAGTGAGTTCCCAATGGTTAATGCAGTGAGAAGCTGTATAATTGTTCTGGTCTCGGAGGGGAGTTGATGGATCAGTTTTTAAGTTCCATAGAACAGGATCTTTTTTTATTGATTTTAGTCTGTAATACATTTACAATCTCATACACAACAACCATAAGTGTATCAAAACAAGTACAAGAAAGTCCGAGCATCGGTATTCAGAAACCAATACTATGATGTAATCATATGGAAAGTTGGAGTAGTACAGGATGTTATTAAGCCCCATACACACTATTAGATTTCCTGCAGGTTTTTCTCTGCAGGTTTACCAAAACCATGTAGTGCAAGGGCCGGCCTGATTGCATACAAATTGAAACTCTTGAGGTTTGACCCCATATTAGATCAGTGGTTCTCAACCTCTCTATTACCGTGACCCCTTGATACAATTTCCCAAGTTGTGGGGACCCCTAACAGTAAAATTATTTTTGTAGCACGTGTTGTCAGCACCCAAGGCAAGACAAGTAATTTGCACCCCTAACCCACAGACATTTGGCACTCCCCGAGTCCCTTCCACTCGTACAGTATTAAAACACCTTATGGTACAATTTTAGGATGTATCACCCTTTCTCTTTGTTCTCCTTTCTTTCCCTTTTATCTCTCGCTCTCCTAATTTCTTGTTTTTTTTCCCATCCCTCTCTTTACCCATCTTTGTTGGTCTTTCTCTTCCTTTTCTTTGTTCCTCTCCCGATTTTCCTCTCCCTTCCATGGTGGGGGATGGGGAGTTGGGATGAGTGGCAGTGCTGGGGGGAGTTCTGATCAGACAACTTAGGTGCTCTTGATCAAGGTCATCTGCTGATCTGAGAACTGTAGTGTGGACTTTTAATGGCAACTATAATTAGAGGTAGTGTTACTCACCGTGTCTCCAGCTTTGTGGTGTCTCGTAGCAGTGACACCTATGCTGAAATCAGGAGGTAGGGTCTCCTTCAGCCCCTCCCACATCACATTCCTCACCAGTCAACTGACCTTTAGTCTCTGCCCCCCAGCCATGCCGTGGACTGATTGGGTGGCTGCAAAGAGGATGAGTGGGCGGCCGCGGGCTCCAGGAACAGCCCAGCTGGGTGGCCACAGGCAACAGAGACAGCCCTGTCAGGTGGCCGTAAAAAGGCTGGGAGAGCGGAGCGGGCTTCAGGAACAGGCCAGGATTCAGTGACCCATGGCAAATTATCATTCGACCCCCAGGTTGAGAACCACTGTATTAGATGGTTTTGGTAAACCTAAAGACAAAAATATGCAGGAAAACTGATAGTGTGTATGGGGCTTTAGAGTAATGTATGTATGAATGAATGAAAACTTATATAGCGCGGCACATGCAAACTTAATTGCCTCTGGGCGCTTGTTGTTCCTGTCTCCTTTGGTATCAAAAGAGATGAGTCTTGATCGTTCTCCTGAACGCTAAGTGGTTCTCCTCCAACCAAATGCTGGTTGATAAAGCGTTCCATAGTCTGGGCCCTTGGACCGCGAATCTTCTGTCTCCTTTGGACCTGTAGTTGGCTTTCGGTATCTGGAGGAGATTTTGATTGGTGGATCGCAGAACGCGATTGGGATTATGAGCTTTTATTTTTTCGCATAGATAATGGGGAGCATTCCCATAAATACATCTATGCGTTAGAGTGCTTTAAAAGTGATTCTGTCTTTTACTGGTAACCAGTGGAGGTATCTCAGAGAAGGTGAGATTGATTCCCAAGGTTTTTTCCCAGTCACAAGTTTAGCGGCCGTATTTTGAACAACTTGCAGACGAGCGATTTGGTACTTGGGGAGTCCGAGGTAAAGGGCATTTGCATAGTCCAATCTTGAGTTTACAATCGCTCCCACCACGACCGCTATGTCTTCCTTGGGGATGAAAGGAGTAAGTCTGCGTAGTAGGCGCAGCAGATCGTGAGATCCGCTGACTACTGGCCCTATTTGTGCGTCCATTGTCATGTAGGAGTCGAAGATGACACCGAGACTTTTGACTTTGGCGCTAGGGGTGATGATTTTGCCCAGAATGGGCGGGGGTCCAAGTTGTTGCAGGTTGAATCATACGCTTGGCGTGAAACAGGAGAAGTTCTGTTTTCGCTCCGTTGAGTTTAAGATAACTCTTGGTCATCCAGTCCTCTATCAAAGAGAGGCATGTCTCTAGATTGAGGTGATGATCCTTTTTATTGCAAATGCGAAAATACAGTTGCGTGTCGTCTGCATATGAGTGATAGAGCAGTTTTTGGCTGCTAATAATCTCAAAAAGAGGGCAAAGATAGATGTTGAATAACACCGGCGACAGGGTGGACCCTTGAGGGACTCTGCACGATAATGTGCGTTTTTCAGAAGTGAAAGATCCTAACTTCACTATTTGTGATCGGTTTTCCAAAAAAGAGGAGAACCAAGATAAATCGCCTTCTGCGACTTTGGCTACTTCAGCTAGCCGAGTCAATAAAAGCTTGTGGTCTACTGTATCGAAGGCTGCACTTAGGTCCAACAAAACCAGAAGACAAGACTCTCCTTCGTCTGCGGCCTCGAGAGCATTGTCCCATATTTTGAGCAATGCGGTTTCCGTCCCGTGTCCAGGACGGAATCCCGATTGAAATGGGATCTTCTTATCAGGCAATATTATCATTATAATTTAAAGTGGTTGTAAACCCTAGGACAATAAAAAAACTGCAGGACAAAGGCATAATGAGCTAGTATGCACAGCATACTAGCTCATTATGAATAACTTACCTCACATCGAAGTCCCCGCAGCCGTCCTCGTCCACCGCTCCGGTGGCCAAAATCGCTCCCGTAGTTACTTCCGGGTATCGCGGGCTCTGCGGTTGCGATTGGCTGGAGCCTTGATGACATCACTCCCGTGCGTGCACCGCTGGTAATGGTGCACTCACCGAAGCAATAGCAAATACAAAGGATATCTCCTAAACCATTCAGGTTTAGGAGATAAACCATGGGTAGCTACAGGTAAGCCTTATTATAAACTTACCTAGAGCAAAAAGTGTGTTGTTAGGCCTTCTAAACACGACTCTGACGAGTTTTGTCAGTGAAATTCCATTTAAACTGTCTTGCATACACACTGTCACTCAAAATTCCGCCTGTGAAGAACGCGGTGATGTACAACACTACGACAAGCCGAGAAAAAATGAAGATCGAGGCTCCCGAGCATGCGTCGACTTGATTCCAAGCATGCATGGTTTTTAGTCCGTCGAAATTTCATGTAGATGAACATTTTTCCGTCTGTTAGAATTTCTGAAGTAAAAAGTTTGATGGGGTAATGTTATGGTGGAAGATCCAGCCAATCCCGACGCATGCGCGCTGGCGCCCATTTGCGCGCGGCACTCGCGCCCGTGCGTGTGACGCGCACACACGCTGACACTGTTTTGGTACCAAGGAATGCCATTTAAGCTCTCTGGTCCTGGTGCATCTTGCTGACCAGTCTACAGCGTTTCCGGAAAGAACCTGCACCTACTAACCTGCCTGATCTCTGTTTATCTGACCCGGCTTCCCGTGACCTACCTCTGCCTGCAGCCTGCCCTTGACCCCGGCTTGACCTGACCACCGATTCTGCTTGACCCCCTGGTTCTGCTATCTGCTATCTGCCTGCATTAAACCAGTCTGGACTGAATTAACCCCTTCGGATCTGTTCCGGTTTCCTGATCTGCCATCTGATCCAGTGTGCACCAATCCTTGGGCTCTTACACAGCAAGCGCTACAGCACCGTTCCTGTGTTCTGTGGTTCCCTGCCAGGACCCCGCCAGGACCTGTCTCCGTCCTCTTCCGGTCCGCCACCAGCTACCACTAGGCGCTTGTGCCCCTCTTGACTCTGGTTCCCCTGTCTGCTCTATCAGGGACTCCTGGGTCAGAGGCTTATGAGAGGCCGCTCCCTGCACGTTGGACTCTACAACCAGGTATGTGACAGGTGTACACACAGTCGGAATATCCGATGAAAAAATTCCGTCTGACTTTTTCCATCCACTTTAAGTAAAGAATAATTTGACATATATGTATAACTACTGTATATAAATGGTGATTATATAAACTGTAACAACCTGTTTACTCCCTGAAGAAGACACATGGCCATGATTTAAAACTGGATAAAACAAGATTTAATTATAAAACTGTGAAAGGGATTCTTTACTGTTAAAGCAGTACAAATGAGGAACTCCCTCCCCCATGGTATTAGATGAGAGGTGAATAAATTAAAAATATTGATATTTTCCTCAGTGGACACAATACACAGCACAATTTTTTCTGATATCCAATATGGGATAAGGACATTTTTTTTTTCATCTTCTCAGAAAATTTGACTATTCATGTCGGGCTTTTTGCCGTTCTCTCGATCTAACACATAAAACTCACACACAAAGGGGGGCGGAGCCAGCCGGAGACCGAGATGGACGCACAGTAGCTGATCTCCGGCTCCAGCGGTGATACAACGGCACATAGCAGCCCATCCAGCGAACAATCTGTCCCACCAATCGGGCGTACTACTGCCTGAGGACTCGGGCAAGCGGCGGTGAGCATGACGAGGCGCAAGAAGGACGGGAATCGCCCTACAAAACTGACAGAGTTTTTCTCCCTCGAGGCCAAGCAAGATGGCGCCGGCGCATCTTCCACGCCACAACCCAGAGCCTTCCAATCTCCATCTCAGCACCCACATCAGCCGGGGAAGGGAGCAAAATGGAGCAGCCCTCCTAAACACCTCAACTCTCCTCCTGCTACCCCCTCATCGGGCAGCCCTGAGAAGGCGAGATTTCGATCGGACGCCACAGGAACAGCAATGGAGGTAAGCTCCCCTATAGAATCAGGAGATGACACCAGAGACTTGCCAGACTCCATAGACCTCTTCCCTACCACAAATAAGCCAGTGCTAGATACAGTATTAAAGGAGATGCTAGTGTCTCTTAGGAGTTCTCTGCACTCGGACATGGTCTCATGTGTCCATAGATTCAGCACTGACCTGAGCAATGTTGCTGACAGAGTCTCCCACGTGGAGAATAAAATGGGAGAATATGCCTCTACCATAAATGCCCTAGTTGATGCTAATGAATCTGCTGAGGATGACATTGATGCCCTTAAAGCCAAAATGGCGGAAATCGAGGACAGATCAAGGAGGAACAACGTCAAGGTCAGGGGGATCCCTGAGTCTGTTAAACAACCAGAGCTGTGCAGCTACATGGCCCAGCTACTTACAGTTTTACTGCCCGATCTGTCTGAACTTGATTTCACGGTTGATAGAATTCATAGACTCCCTAAACCTGCATATCTGCCTGACTCCATTCCAAGGGATGTCATACTCCGTCTGCACTTCTACCACACTAAGGAAAGGCTCATGACAGTCTCCCGGCAAAAAGACAAAGTGCCAGCGCCATACTCTAATCTAAAATTCTACGCTGACTTGTCACAATATACATTGCAGAAACGTAGAAACCTTGTCACGATTACTAAAGCACTAAGGAACCACAAATTCAGTTATAAATGGGGCTTTCCGACAAAATTGATTGTCACAAAGGACGACAAGGAATATGTGATAGACTCCATGGCAAAGGGCCTGGCCCTGCTGCAGACCTGGGGGATTGTCCCTGACCCGCAACAGCCACCGCACCACAAAAATAACGTTAGGGGTGTGGAACAAGAATGGCGTACGGTCGACCGCAGGAATGCTCGGTCTCATAATTGACCTGGATAGGGTTTTCTCTTTGCAACACCTCCCGCTGGAGAGAATCACCTCTCTGCTAAGTTCTTTTTACACCCCATTTACTTACTGAGCGATTGATAATCGCACCCTTTGTTTTGTTTTATTTTTCTTCTCCGTGGCCAAAAGCCAATGTTTCACTGTTTTGTTCTTCTCGTTTAGACTGTTGTTTTTTGCCCCTCTGATCGCCCTTGCAGCAATGTCTAACTCTACACAGCTCCCGCTGGGAAAACTGCCTGCGAAATTTACGGAATCCGGAAGGAGATCAGCGGCCTTGCTTTCGAGAACCAAACTACCCTCTCATGTGAGTGTTGACCTGCATCCCCACTTTCACCAGCATACACTTATAAAGCACATATGGCGATAACCTTTCTCACTTTAAACGCTAAAGGCCTCAACCATCCGGCCAAGCGGAGGTCCCTCTGGAAAGACGCTTTGCAGCAAAAATGCGATATAATGTGCGTTCAAGAAACGCACTTCATGCAGAACTTGCACCCTAGATGTTCACATCCTCAATTTCTGAACGTTTACTTTGCCAATGCTGACTCCAAGAAGAAGGGGGTGATGATAGCGGTTAAGGACTCTGTGACATTCCAAGTACATGACCACATTTTTGATCCCCAAGGTCGCTATATCATATTGGCGTGCGATATAAACTCCATCACATATACTGTGGCAAATATATATGCCCCGAATGTCAGGCAACTCAACTTTTTCCACAGACTTATGAAAAAGATAAAAGCAGTACAGAGAGGTCTGTTAGTGTTGTGCGGCGATTTTAACATCACACCAGACCCCTCTGTAGACATGACCTCCACTCCTAAAAGACTTCCACCTTCTTTGAAATCCTCCCTACAGGCATATGAATTGTATGACTCGTGGAGATGCCTAAACGCCAATGATAGGGATTATACGTTCTTCTCTAACCCGCATGGCTCTTACAGCAGAATCGATCTCTTCCTAGTTGATAGACCATTGTTATTTAAATGTACCTCTGCAACAATTAATGGTATCACCTGGTCGGACCATGCCTCAGTTAAACTCGTTGTGGGAAATCCTTCCCTCCATAGGCCCACTTACTTGTGGAGGGCTAATCCTTACCTGCTCAGGGAAGGTCCGTCCAGGTCTTACATTGAACAAAAGCTGGTGGAATTTCTTGACTTGAATCAGGGGTCAGTGGAAGATACATTTGTACTGTGGAACGCCCATAAGGCATTTGTGAGGGGCATAATGATACAATTGGGAGCGAGGCTCAAGAGGGAAAGGCAGCAGCAGACCTCACAACTAATTTCCCAAATTGAGGCCTTAGACAAACACAATATGATCAAACCGTCCACTATATTATCTAACCAAATAGCTTGTCTTCGCACAGAACTTAGGCTCAAATTCCTTGAGGACTTTGAGAGGGTCTCCAGGAGAACAAAGTTGGCCTACTACACAAGTGGCAATAAAGCTGGGAAACTCCTGGCCAGTAAATTAAAAGGCCATAGAATTAAATCTCAAATCCCACACGTATACCACCCCAAATCTGGGGAAAAACAACTTCACCCTCAGGCGATGGCAGACGCCTTTAGTGATTATTACAGCTCGCTGTATAATCTTAAAGAAGACCACACCACTCCACAGCCGACGGAAGAAGCTATTAATGTGTTTCTTGATAGCGTTGCTCTTCCCAGGCTCACACAGGACCACCTGGAGCATCTCAATTCTCCTATCTCTGAGTGTGAAGTGCAGAAAATTATTCAATCCCTACCGCTGAATAAATCTCCGGGGCCTAACGGCTTCACCGGAGAATACTATAGAACATTTCAGGACGTCCTTTGCTCACTACTCACTGAGGTCTTTGGCTCTGCTGCTGCGTCCTCCTCATTTCCTAGGGAAATGCTCAAAGCCACTATCATAGCCCTACCTAAATCGGGGAAATCTCCGGATGTCCCGCAGAACTTCAGGCCGATATCGCTGTTAAACAGCGATGTCAAAATATATGCTAAACTATTGGCCACGAGACTAGTGGACATACTACCGGACATTATAGACATGGACCAATCGGGTTTTACTAGGGGGAGACAGACCGCTGACGCCACTAGGAGACTGGTCAACTTGATTCAGATAGCTAAACGTAGGGGAACGCCTTCTCTGCTCCTATCTTTGGACGCAGAGAAGGCGTTTGACAGGGTTCACTGGGGATTTCTGGGGGAGGTCTTGCGCAGGTTTGGTTTTGAAGGTTGGGTCTTCTCAGCTATCATGGCACTGTATACTCAACCAACGGCCCAAGTTTACATAGCAGGTGCTCTATCCACTCCCTGTGTGATAACTAATGGGACGCGTCAGGGGTGCCCTCTCTCCCCGCTCATCTTTAACTTAGTGTTGGAGCCTTTAGCTACGTACATTAGGGTACATCCCCAGATTGAAGGTCTCCGTGTTGGCACCAAAAATTATGTCGTAAGTCTTTTCGCTGATGACATCATTTTGATTTTAACTAAAGTTGAAAAATCCTTGGCGTCGGTACACACAGCGTTACATTCCTTTTCAGCAGTCTCTTATTACAAGGTGAATGAGACAAAATCCCATGTGTTGAATTTAGGGGTAGAGGATGAGGTTAAATCACGATTACAGGTAACATTTCCCTATGTATGGAGGGAGGAGGGCATAACCTACTTAGGAATTACTTTGACTTCTAACCCTGATGACTTAATAGCCGCAAATTACACCCCCTTTCTGAGCTCCTTTAGATCCAGATTACAAAAAATAGCCCTTTCCGAACTGTCCTGGTTGGGAAGGTTGGCGGCTTTCAAAATGCAAATTTTGCCGCAACTTCTTTACATTTTTAGGACTCTTCCCATACCGCTGCCCAGTGTCTACTTTAAGTCCCTTCAGTCCATCTTAAATAGTTTTTTATGGCAAGGGAAAAAGGCTAGGTGTGCATTTGGTAGACTTGTCAAGCATAGATCGGCGGGAGGTATAGGCCACGTGCATCTGCAGGATTATTATTTTGCTTCAATCCTAGGACAGCTTAACCATTGGATCGATCCCACATCTAGAAGTTATGGAAGGACTTGGAGGGGGCACAGGTACCGAGGGGGAATCTCAAGGACTTTCTGCTGACAGCTCGCTTCCGAGGGTCTCTGGGCAGGCACTTAGCTCCACCTATTCTGGCTTCTTTGAGAGCCTGGTCCCATCTTTGCACGGCCAGTGGCTGGACGGGTCCTACCCTCTCACTCAAGTTACCCATAACTGCGGTTCAAAATTTAATTCCTGATTTAAACCTCACACTTTGAGAGGAAAAAGGTATATATCTCCTTGAAGATATACTTACAGATTCCTGTATGGAAGAGTTTGAATCTATTCAACAGAGGTTTGACCTACCAGCCACTGAGAAGTTCAATTATTTGTGGGTATCCCAGTGGTTCAAAAAGTCGCCTAAAATCCTCACCTTTATTCCGTTAAAGATAGCCCAATTTTACCAAAAGCCAGCTAGAGAGTCTAAGGGTATATCGGTCATCTACAGGGGGCTTCAGGAAAAGGAAATTCTGGTCAAATCCCACAACATTTTGGCGTGGGAGAGGGAGCTCGGAACGGATTACTCCGTTAAACAATGGGAGAGAGCGATAAACACTCAACTGACTGCTACCAAGAGCACCAACTTGTTGGAGATGCAGCAGAAGCTGCTTCTCTGCTGGTATCTCACTCCTCACCGCCTGTCTAGGATATTCCCAAGGGCTTCACCAGAGTGTTGGAGACAGTGCGGGGAAAGGGGGACGCTGATCCACATACTGTGGGGGTGCACAAAAATTAAATCCATATGGTCTCAAGTGGGGGATCTACTAGTTAATTTACTACCTACCTGCCCCTTACTCAACTCTAGCCTAGCTATCCTCTCCATAGGGGTTGACTCATTACCCGTCTCACACAGGACAGTGATAACACACATTCTGATGGCCACGAGACTGGTCATTCTTAGGCACTGGAAAGACATTGCTCCTCCTCCATTCGCTGAAATCATAGGTACTGTACAAACCCATGCCACCTATGAACTTCTTCATGCGTCGGCAATGGGGAAAATTGGGAGAGTATCGAAATTATGGAGACCGTGGCAAGATTGGTATTCTAACAGAGGGAACAGTTAACTTTTGACAATGAATGTGTAAACCGAGAGACTTGGCGAGACGAGGGCCAAGAATTTCCTGTTTATTTGTTGAAGTGTTCTTTACATACTTCCTTTCTTTGTACTATACTGACTTTTGTTTTCTCTTCTTTTTCTCTTCTCTCTTATTTCCTACTTCCTTTGCTACCACTACTCGTTACACACTCTACCACTCCACCTCAGGTAAAATACTATGTGTAACTGAGCCAAGAGGGGGCATTTTGTTTTAAGCATTTCTGATGCTGGCTGCCGCGACCATGTAGAGAGAACGTGGGTGGCTGGCTATGGCCATTTGTTAGGAAAGAATTTGCTCAAACCCTCTGCTACAGTGATGGTTATACTATTTTGAATTGTTGCAACAACGTTATTGGAAATTGCGTGTACTGATCGATTCAAAGTTATTGCTTGTATTTCATGACTATGCATATTCCTGGTGTTATTTTTGGTATTTGTGTATGTTCCTTGTTTAAGCTGAAAATCTCAATAAAAAACGATTGAAACAAAAAAAAAAAAAAAAAAACTCACACACAAAGCTTGAACTTCATGGACCTGTGTCTCTTTTTAACCTTGTCTACTATAACACTTTCAACGCAAAGCCCATTTTCACAAACTTCATAATGTGTTAAATCCCCATAAGACCCAAATCCATGCAGTAAAAAAAATCTTCCCTGGCAGTGGGGCCCCTCGGTTCAAAAAGAAGAGTGGTAGAGGAATATGGAATGATATTTACCTAATTCTACACTCTGTCAGGATTCAGAGCTTTGCTTCTCTAGTTGATGCTCCAGCTTATAGGTGGTCCCTCACCATCCTCACCTACAATGTAGGACTATAAGGCCGCGTACACACGATCTAATTTATCTGCTGAAACCGGTCTGACGGACCGTTTCAGCAGACAAATTCGATCGTGTGTACGGGTGAGCAGACAGGTTTTTCCAGCAGACAAATTTTAAAGCATGCTTTAAAATCTGTCTGCTGGAAACCCGTCTGTCCGACATGTTCGATAGTTAGTACACAAAAGCATCGGACCAAAATTGTGCGCAAGCTCAGACAAAATGAGGGGACGGGAGCGCTCGTTCAGGTAAAACTCGCGTTTGTTTGTGACATGGCACATTCGTAATTTTAAATATCTAGTGTATCATTTATTGCCTCTTTTTTTCTTCGTTCTCTTGCTAGAATAAACCTGTTCTATTGCTGATGCTATTTAGACTGAGTTGTCCCATACTGAAAAGTTATATTTTTTGCTTTGGATTTTTCTTTTTGTAAATGTTTACTAGCCAGATGTCCCAACTTTTTTTTTGTCCTCCACATGAATAGATTTTTGTTCTTTTTACTTAATATATGTTATATTAACATATATAACATATAACATATATGTAGTTATATTAAAGTTGTTGACATCTTATATATTTTAAATTTGGCAACTTATGTCAACTTTTTTATTTATTTTTTACCTTGCATTTTTTTGGGGGGTTGCAACTTATGTCAACTTTTTTATTTATTTTTTACATTAAATTTTTTTTTTTTGCGTTGCAACTTATGTCAACTTTTTTTTTGGGGGGGTTTTCATGGTTTACCAAGTTGTCACACCAAATGTCCCCGCCCCCAAGGAGTTTGTGTCCTTTGTAAATGACACATTGTATTTTTCAAATGTTTGCTGCCTAATCACCACAGTATAAAACACAATAGACAAGGTTTGAACGTAAATAAAAAAGCCATTTATTTAGGCACCAAACAAAATTCAAAATAACCTGATCGGCAGCACTTGATCAGTTATAGCAACATACATGCAGACTTGGGAATTCCAACATGATCAAGGATAAAATGAATAACCTCAGGAGACACGACAAATAATAAATCTGAATCAGCAGCACATGACCAAACGAACCCAAGCTGTGGTACTCCAACAAGCTCACTTTTTTGTTTAATCAACTGGAAGGCAGGGAATCACTTTCTCGTCTTGCTTCCAGCCTTCCTTCCAGGCTGCCTTGCAGCGGAACTTCCACGGGCCCATTCACGGCTCCTTGCAGGTGGAGATGATGTGGCAGCAGGAGGCTGAAGAAGATGGGGAGCAGGCCGGGCCGGGTCAATCAGGTCAGTGTCCCTGGTCAGCAGGTTCCTGTGCATCCACCAAAGGACCTTATTTATCAGGTCCTTTGCCAGGTCCCTTTGCTCCTCCCCCGCTCGGTTCAGTTCATGCGCCACAGAGGTGCTGAAGCCTTCAGTGGGGTTGAGGGGGGCCCTCATTATTTGGGCTGCCTCCCTGATCATTTCGAGGCTCTCGTCCTCCACCTGCCTCATGCGCCTCCTTAGGCCTGGTCGCCTCATCTGGAGGGGAGGAACCTGGCAGATGGTGCTGAGCCTGGGCCTGGGGACATGCTGACATCCACTGGGCCCGGCGTCCTCCTGGCTGCCACTCATCCCTTCTGCCTGGCTGACATGGTCCTCAGGAGCTGCCACCTCCTGGCTGGTCTCTTCTTCCTGTGTATAAAAAAGGGACATGTTGTAATATTTTGCACAATCAATCACACACATTTTTGGGCTCTATACTCTTTTTTTTTTTTTCTCTTCATTTAAATTGAACAGACTGTCCTTCTGACTCCTCAGTTGTCATCCCTGACACCTATTTTTATGCCCACGACTTGTGTTTTTGTTTCTAAGCTTGCTATTTTTTTTACAATATTAACTCAATAATCAAACAAAAATTAGCAGCCAAGAAATATTTTGTAAACTACTATACCTCACTGAAGATCGCCAGATCTGGGTCCATGTCAGCCAGACCCTCCGCGGACTCTGCAGGGGTGTGTGGATCCGTGGAAGTTCCGCTGGAAGGAAGCGTGGAAGGAAGGCTGGAAGAAAGACTTGAAAGTGACTCCCGGCCGTCCAGTTGATCATCCAAAAATGTGAGCTCCTTGAAGTACCACAGCCTGGGCTCCTTTGGCACACGTGCTGCTGATCCAGATTTTTTTAGTTTAATATCTTTGTAGACTTTTCTATACGTGGTCCTGAGATTATTCATTTTATCCTTGACTATGTTCTCTGTGCAGTCTGCAACCCAAGTCTGCATGTAGGTTGCTACCTCCATCAGTGCTGCCGATCTAAGGTCTGTTTTATGGTATCCTGGGTGCCTGCTATCCCAAAGTATGGTTGTTTTGCGATACTTTTCAATTAATTTAAGGGTATTTTCTTGAACACCTAATAGGTCCATCTTTGTTTTGTTTTTTTTCGATATTAATTGGCTAGAATATCAAAAGACAAATAAATAAAAAACACACATTAAAAAAGGCTCAGCTTTGTCATTGTCAGAATATGTGTACAATCATTGTCGAGCTACTATACAAACACATTGGGCCAGATTCACGTACATTGGCGCATATATAGACCGGCGTAGCGCATTTTCTTTACGTTAGACCGGCTCAATTTCGAGCCGCAAGTGCTGTATCCACAGAGTATTTGAGCCCAAATTTGCTCCGGCGCAACTTAAATTCCGAGGCCTAAGGCAGTGTAATTCAAAGTGGGAAGGACGTGGGCCATTGAAATGAGCCGTGACCCCATGCAAATGAAGGGCCGACCAGACTGGGCATGTGCATGACACTAACTATGGTCAGAGCCTCTCTGCACATGCTCACTACTCGGCCCGGAGCAATCAGTGAGATAGGAACTAGGCCCGGCAAACTTAGTGAGATACGCCCAGTGCATAAATAGGCCCAGACATACGCCCTTCCATTGCAAAAGTACATCCATTTTTTTCCCTCCCTGAAGCAAGGTGCTTTTGTTCCCTTGTCTGTTGCTGTTTGTAGGTTTGTGTCGTGTCGGTGTGTTACATTATTTTGAGGGCCATCACCCAATTTATATACACACACACATATATATATATATATATATATATATATAAAAATGTTTATAATAATAAATAATATAATTATAATAATATTTAAAATATTAAATATATATTAGTTAATATAATAAATATATAATTTTATTTTTTATAACTAATTTTAAATATATACTAAACAGAAAAAATGTATATGAAATATATATTTAGCCATTAGGGTGAAAAGAGCCACTGGCAAGGAAATGGAGTGTTGCCAGTACCTTGCCCAGTGGCGGTCGGCAGATCCTCTCCCGTGTAAGAACAGGGGAGTCCGCGCTATGGTGAATAAAGTAGCTGCTGCCTCTTAGTAAGATCCCTATGTGGGGACCTAATATAAATATGGATAGGAGAAAGGGAAATGGCGCTGCTTAATAATACCTTTGTCGGGTATATCCGCGCAAACACTCCCCCATCGGACAGCCGGCCGTTCTTCCCCATGTCCACATACAAAAATTCGTAGTGTGCCGACACCACCGCCATCAACACGATACTATGAAAACCTTTGTAGTTATAATAGTAGGACCCCGAACGGGTGGCGGCACTATGCGGACGTGTTTCCCATCTATTGCTCCTCCGCAGTTCGGAAAATCACACCGCAGGGCAAATTGGGAAGCCACAGTCTGCCATTCCTGTGGTGTGGAGGGAAACTGTGGGGACAAACAAAAAAACAAAATTAGTACTTTGGCACATAAACATTGCAAAGACAATACAAAAACCATCCTTGTGCAACATCACAGTATTAACATTTCATATTATTATTGTGGAGGATTTCTGGCCACAAAAATAGGCCCACTTATTATCAGACTCCCCACCCCTCTGATGGGGCAAGAATTTTTTTTAGGGGGGTGGGGGGCAGAACTACAATGCAGCAGACAAAAAAATGCCTCTAAAAAAAAATAGGCTAGGTCTGTTTGTCCATAGGATAGCATGTTGGACAGGTTATAGTGGTGTAAGGTAAAAATATGTAGGTAGGCCAACAAAAAGAACATGGAAAGCTCTCAACATGCATGCATGGGGAGAAAAAGGAACATTCAACACACAGCACATTAAAATCATGGTAATCAGGGAAAAATCCAATAAATACAATACATTAGCATACATTATTAAAGACATAGATTGTGATGTTCAAAGAGGAAACTTACCTTAAGATACTTCTCCTGCAGAACTTGTATGATGGCAGAACACGTCTCCGGTATGATGATCCCAAGCGCCTGGGGAAAGATGCCTGTCGAGAACTTGAGGTCCTGCAGGCTCCTCCCAGTCGCCAGGTACCGCAATGTGGCAATAAGCCTCTGCTCGGCTGTGATCGCTTGGCGCATCACAGTGTCCTACCTCGTGATATAGGGGGACAGAAGATCCAGCAGACGGTTGAAAACAGGGTCCGTCATACGGAGAAAGTTCCTGTAGTCAGCAGGATTATTCTCCTGGATTTCCCTAAGCAGAGGCATATGAGAGAATCGGTCACGCTGGCACAACCAATTCTTGGCCCAGGAACTCCTCCTCCCCCTGTTCCTGGCCAAAGCCCTGGAATGCTGATAAAATCCAGAAGCAAGCCCATATCGAGCACGAACTCTAGCAAAGTCACGCTGCTGCTCCATCATGGCTTCAAACCGGCCGGCTGGTCAGTCAAGAACACACTCAAACAAAAAGCACCCCCAAATCCAGCAATACCTGCAAAGAACACACGACAAACAGATACCCGCGGACAGGACGCCACTGCAAAGCAGAAACGACCCGACAGCCAGCACTGACTGCCAAATACGAACCCACAAGCACACACTGAACCCGAGAATACGACTTGTTAAGCGCGGAGACTGAAATACGCGAATCGGCTCTAACCAAACCTTCGCTAACACATAACTAGCAAAAGCGGAAGAGAGGGCGGCGCCGTAAGCTTTGGTCTTCCCCTTTATAGTGACGTCGTATGTGGTTTACATGCACGTGTTCTGGTCCGAGGAGATTTTTGTTAGATCGTGTGTACGCACAGCAGACCAACAGACAAATCTGCCTTGTCTGCTGTAAACGGTCTGTCGGACAAGTTTGCTCAGATTTGTCTCATCGTGTGTACGGCCTTAGTCCTGCATTGTACTTTATTACATCAGCGACTGCCTATCAGAGCCAAATCCATAGCTCTGCTCAAGACTCATCCCTCATACAATGACAGTCCAGTTCTGGCCCCTATAGCCTGTCTCCACTCTCCAAGGATCCTATCATTGTAAGCAAGCTAGGAGGGGGAAATGTGTCAAGGAAGGTTGGTTCTTGGATGGAGACATTGTTCTATGCAGTCATTATGTTGACAATAAATATAACAAGAGGATCTAAGAATGGAATGTGGCTGATACATTCTTTCATATGTCTGCCAGAGGGTTTGAGATGAGAGGCTTTGGGGGGTCAGTGACACCGATGAAGGGAACCTGCCAAAGTGAGACACAAGGGAAGTATTATTCCATTAAAAGAAAACACACCCACATTTTTACATGAGGCTCCATTCACACCGGAGCGATCCAAATCTGGGGAGAAATCAAATCAATTCTGCCTGCGATTCCATATTGTGGCAAATCATGGGATGCTTGTGTGATGCCAATACATCTTAATGGCACCCCAATCGTGGCACAATTTTCACATGATAAATCTTGCTGCAATCGCAGCAAATCGCAATGCGTGATTCTGTCAAATTAAAATCTGCTCTTTTTTGAACGACAAGCTTAATGCATTGCAACTTGCCGCAATTTATCTTGTGGCAAAACTGTGCCATGATTGGGGTGTCATTAAGAAGTATTGGCATCACACAAGTGTCCCACCATTTGCTACAATTTCGAATTGCGGGCAGAATCTGTGATTCTGACTCATATTTGGACTGCTCAGGTGTGAATGGAGCCTTAACCACTTTAGCCCTGGACCATATTGCTGTCCAAAGACCAGAGCACTTTTTGTGATTCGGCACTGCGTCACTTTAACTGACAATTGCGTGGTCGTGCGACGTGGCTCCCAAACAAAATTGGCGTCCTTTTTTTCCCACAAATAGAGCTTTCTTTTTGTGGTATTTTATCATCTCTGCGGTTTTTATTTTTTGCGCTATAAACAAAAATATAGCGACTATTTTGAAAAAAAATCAATATTTTTTACATTTTGCTATAATAAATATCCCCAAAAAAGATATAAAATTATTTTTTTTTTCCTCAGTTTAGGCCGATACGTATTCTTCTACATATTTTTCGTAAAAAAAATCGCAATTAGCGTTTACTGATTGGTTTGCGCAAAATTTATAGCGTTTACAAAAAAGGGGGTAGTTTTATGGCATTTTTATTAATATTTTTTTTTTACTAGTAATGGCGGCGATCAGCGTTTTTTTTCGGTACTGCGATATTATGGCGGACACATCGGACACTTTTGACACATTTTTGGGACCATTGGCATTTTTATAGCGATCAATGCTATAAAAAGGATTTGTAACCCAGCACTTAACCCTGAAGCAGTGTGAACACTATTGTGTGAAACAACCGTGAGTGTATCCTGACGGATTGACAACTGGCATTTTATCCAGAACACACTAATAGACCTGTACCATGCTTGAAGGTTTTTTATTGTTTTAATTGTGTACATGCATTTGATTAAGGGGGATATGTGGGATCATTTTTTTAATAAATATACAGTATTATGCTATGGAAGCACTCTCTGTTGTTTATTATCCACATGATTTTGAGAGGTACCCAGACCCAGCATTTGCATAAAGAGATTCAGAGAAGGAGAAAGTACCTTAAAGTGGTGTGAAAGGACGTTTTGATCTTATCCCTGTGGCAAGCATATCCCCATAAGGGGTTGTTTGATGTCACGCGGTGATTTAGTGGTGGTGTGATAAGAAGACTTCTGGCATCCTACTCATCTGTAGTGCACATCCCTATCCTCTATGAACTCTCTTCAGTCTGGCATTTATTTGGATTGCATTCCATATAATTCTCACTTTATTGCGAGAATTTAAGCGCTGCTGCGACATTTATTTGGACTCTTTTTGTGATTCCTTTTATTTTTTCGCTTGTTTACAAATGCTATAAAAATGCATTGGATTACTATAAAAAATGCCATTGGCAGTGAAGGGGTTAACACTAGGGGGTAGGGAAGGGGTTAAGTGTGTTCCTGTTTGTGTTCTAACTGTATGGGGGGGTGGCCTCACTAGGGGAAATCACTGATCTTCTGTTCATACATTGTATGAGCAGAAAATCAGCGTTTCCCCCGCTGACAGGAACGAGAGCTTTGTGTGCCCGGCGGCGATCGTACCTGCTGGGCACGCGCGCGGGACTCGCTAAAGAGAGGACGTAGAGCTACGTGCTCTCGCGGAACAGTGCCACCGTCCCGCAGTAATATGACGGCAGGCGGTCGGCAAGTAGTTAATATAGACCGGTAAGCAGTCCACAAAAAAATCCTGGTATATGATCAACTGCAGTTAATGGATATAAACAGATAACACAATTAGTGATTAGTATAGTTATAGTGCAATCCAAATGTGATACATCATGTGCAATCCAAGATTCTTCAAAAAACAACCACCACCAAAGACAATATGAACCTCATAGTTATAAGAGATCTAGCTGCACTTATGGGTGAGCCCCTCATAGAAGACTCCTGGTCTTAAGAGTCCAGTCTGTTAGCAGAAAGATTGAAGTTTCACCCAAAGAAGAAATTCTTAGGTTTGAGCCATGTCTAGGATTAGATCCAGATACATATAGTGATGGGTCATACTGCTGATCCCATGGAGGGGTAGACCATTTTTTAACAAAATCTTTCTCAAATGGTTACACGGGTAGTGGAGTGCTTGGGATTTATAGTAAGCTGGAAAGCCCTTGGTGGTTATAGGACCCCCTAAGAAGCCTAGACTGGGGAGAGCACTGGTGGAGGGGACTGGCTGTTCTTCAAGGGATGCTCACCACATCAATAAAAGTGTTTATGTTGGGAATAATAGCAGAAGACTGATTCCTCAAGTACAGGTTCCTCTCTCAGGGACTTTAGAGACTCAGCATAGAGTCTAGATCAGTGGTTCTTAACCTGGGTTCGATCGAACCCCAGGGGTTCGGTGAGTCAGTCTCGCGGGTTCGGCATAGGTCAAGACACACACCTATAAACCTACACTTCTTTGAGGAGGCGTAGTGTCATCTGGGACTTGGCCCAGATGATTGACGTGCTTGATAAAAACTTCCCCCGCCGGATAAGGCGTGTCACAAGTTCTGAAAATAGCCAAACTTGGAGTCGGCTCCCCGCGGGAGTGAGAACCCGGAAGCTGGGTAGAAAAGAACAATAATACGGTATGTACAGCGAAAAAAGAAACAGCATACTGTACATGTCGGAAGTATGCTGAATGTAATGGTATATACATGTTTTTTAGGGTGAACCTCCGTAACCATGTCGAGCAAAAAAAGAAAGTGGTCGGACGAATATGTACAATATGGATTCACATGTATAACGGAACGTGATGGGAGTCAGCGTCCTAACTGCGTGATTTGCCATGCCAAGTTGAGCAATTCTAGTCTAGCACCGGCAAAACTAAGAGAACACTTCCTTAAGCTGCATGGAGATGGAAAATACAAGAACACAACGCTCACTGAATTCAAGGTGAGGAGATCCAGATTCGATGAAAAGGCTAGTCTGCCTGTTCTGGGCTTTGTACCCATCAACAAACCGATCTTCATAGCATCGTACAAAGTTGCTTACCTGATTGCAAAGCAGGGCAAATCACACACAATTGGTGAAACACTCATAAAACCAGCTGTGTTGAAGATGGCGAATATCGTGCTGGGAAAAGCGCTGAAGTTAAGTTATCCCAAATTCCTCTTTCAAATGACACCATCAGCGACAGAATAGAGGACATGAGCAAAGATGTCTTGGCTCAAGTATTTGCAGATCTGATTTCAAGCCCGGCAAAATTCAGCCTTCAACTCGACCAGACCACAGACGTTTCCAATCTAAGCCAGCTTGCATTATTCATGCGGTATGTGAAAGACGACGTGATAAAAAGGAAGATCTTTTATTTTGTAAGCCTCTTACAACAACAACTAAGGCAGCCGATGTGAAGAAACTTATGGATGACTTCTTCAAAGACACCAATCTTTCGTGTGATATGGTTTCTGCAGTTTGTTCGGATGGAGCTCCAGCCATGCTGGGAAGAAAGTCTGGTTTTGGTGCGCTAGTGAAAGCCGATGCACCACACATCATTGTTACGCATTGTATTCTGCACAGGCATGTGTTGGCAACAAAAACCTTGCCTCTAAAACTGGCAGAAGTGTTACAAATTGTACTGGAATGCGTGAACTATGTGCGAAATAGTGCTCTGAGCACCGCATCTTCAGGGAGCCGTGTAAAGAAATTGGATCTGAATTTGAGGTACTTCTGTACCATTCTAACGTTCGATGGTTATCCCGGGGACAGGTGCTGAATCGTGTTTTTGTCGTGCGTGTGGAATTAGCCCTGTTTTTGCAAGAGCACCAACATTGTCATGCAGATTGCTTCAAAAATTCTGAGTTCATTCTCATTTTAGCGTACATGACTGATATCTTCGCAGCTCTCAATCATCTCAATCAACAGATGCAGGGCGGTGGAGTCAACATCATCAAAGCGGAAGAAAACCTGAAGGCTTTTCAAAAAAAGCTACCGTTATGGAAACGACGAATAGAGAACGATAACTTCGCAAACTTTCCCCTGCTAGACGACTGTGTAAGTAAGATCGAAGATGTATCTGGAATCAGAGACATTTCTGTACCCATGGAACTGAAGCAAGCAATTGCCACGCACTTAGATGAGCTTGCAAAGTCTCTCGACTGATACTTCCCTATAAGAGAGTCATATCCAGCATGGGTGAGACAGCCGTTCACGTTTAGTCAATGATGACAGATGTCAATGATGAATACCTCGATGAAATCATTGAACTTCAGCAGAGCCAGGTTCAACAACAACTCTTCAGAACAACAACACTCTCAACGTTTTGGTGTCAACAAATAGTAACGTACCCTGTTATTGCTTAGAAAGCTCTGGAGATTTTCATACCGTTTGTTACAACATATTTTTGCAAGCAATCCTTTGAGGATGCTGGACATAAAAATGAAGAAAAGGAACAGACTTTGATGCGAAAATGACATGAGCGTGGCACTTGCCAAGGTAAAGCTGCGCATTTCAACCTCTGGGCCAACTCCTCACAAGACCCCCGTTGCCGACGCCTGCATTGACCATTTGGAAGGATTAGGTCTGCAGCAACTAGTAGGTGAACCCACACATGCTTCAGGTCACACGCTCAATCTCATTTTCAGACAAGACTTGGAAATTAACATTCTGGAAAATGAGCCGATACCATGGACAGATCACCATGCAATTAAATTCATAATTCCCAAAAATACTCCTGCAAAAAAACGATAAAACTGGTGACAACACACTGGACTAGATCTCAGAAGAAGCTCCACTCCGAACTCTTCAAAACAACATTAGGGAACAAAATAAAAAACAATCCAACAGCATCAAACAGCCACAGAAACACTTTACGCCATTAATAAGGCCCTACTACAGTCAGCAGACATAGTAGCGCTAAAACGCAAAACATGCATCCGGAAACAACTCCAGCTGGTTTAACAACCAACTGTCGTTGAAGCAAGAGCGCAGAACAGCGGAAGCAGCTTGGAAAAGATGCTCTTCAGAGAAAAAACACACTATTTACAAGGTAATAACTAAGAAATACCATAAAGAAATCTTTAAAGCCAAAAAAAACACTTTTCCAACATCATCGCAAATGCCCTAAACCGCCCCCGCAAACTCTTTAACCTAGTCACCAAGACCATGAACCCAGTCTAGAGGCCCCAAATTCTGATTCACAAGAATTTTGCAATGAATTATCTGATTATTTCATTAACAAAATTGAGAAAATCTGTGAAAGTATTCAGCAAAATAGAACTTTCATTGACCCCCCCCCCCCCCTAAATCACAAAGCTAATGCCCACATAAATCCCCTGCAATCAACTAATTTCACTCTAAAACCCATTTCCATCGATGCCACAACAAATATCATCGGTACTCTGCGAAATAGCACAGCGCCCAATGATATCATCCTCACTAAACTGCTGAAAGAATGTGCCGATATTTTGGCACCAGCTATCATGCAGCTCATAAACCAGTCATTCAAGGAGGGCATGGTGCCAACGTTGCTGAAACAAGGTATAATCAAACAAATTAAAAAAAAAACACCCTTGACCCCAAAGACCCAAACCACCGTCAACCCATAACAGGCCTTAATGTCTTCTCCAAGGTAATGGAGAAAGAAGTTGTACAACAGCTACAACATCATTTAGACACCCATAAATGACTTGATCTGTTTCAATCGGGTTTCCGTCCTGGTCACGGGACAGAAACAGCACTGCTTAAAATATGGGATGACGCCCTCGAGGCCGCAGACGAAGGAGAATCTTGTCTTCTGGTACTGCTGGACCTAAGCGCAGCATTTGATACCGTAGACCACAAATTACTACTGACTCAGCTAGCTGAAGTAGCCAGAGTCGCGGAATGTGATCTATCTTGGTTCTCCTCCTTCTTGGAAAGCCGATCACAAATAGTGAAACTGGGTCCATTCACTTCTGAAAAACGCACGCAGGGATCACCTTTGTCGCCTGTACTATTCAATATCTATCTCTGCCCTCTCTTTGAAATCATAAGTAAGCAGAAGTTACTTTACCACTCTTATGCAGACGACACACAACGACACACAACTGGATGACCAAGAGTTACCTTAAACTCAACGGTTCAAAAACAGAACTTCTCCTGTTTCACGCCAATCGAAAGAATAACCCCACAACAACATGCATACCCCCGCCCATTCTGGGTGAAATCATCACCCCTTGCATCAAAGTCAAAAGTCTCTGAGTCATTTTTGATACCTAGATGACAATGGATGCACAAATAGGGTCAGTAGTCAGCGGATCTCACCATCTGCATCTACTACGTAGACTCATTCCCTTCACCCCGAAAGAGGACATTGCAGTCTTGGTGGGAACAATTATCAACTCCAGACCTGACTATGCAAATGCCCTCTATCTCTGACTCCCTAAATACCAAATCGCTTGTCTGCAAGTCATTCAAAATACGGCTGCTCGACTCGTGATGAGAAAAAACCATGGGAATAAATCTCTCCTTCACTGAGATACCTTCATTGGTTGCCAGTAAAAGACAGAATCACTTTCAAGGCACTATGTCTGACGCATAAGTGTGTTCAAGGAAGTGCCCCTCAATATCTATGCGAAAAACTAAAAGCTCACAACACCAATCGCGTTCTGCGATCCACCAATCAAAATCTACTCCAGATACCCAAAGCCAGATCCAAGTCCAAAGGAGAACGACGATTTGCAGTCCAAGGGCCTAGACTGTAGAACGCTCTACCAACCTGCATCCGATTGGAAGTGAACCACCTAGCCTTCAGAATAAAAATCAAAACCTCTCTCTTCTGAAGGCAAAAGTTTACTTAGTGAATGGATACTAAAGTGCCCAGAGGCGATTCAGTTTGCATGTGTTGTGCTATATAAGTTACTCACTCAGAGGCGTTGCTAGGGGGGTGCGGCCCGCACCCGGGTGACACCCTTAGAGGGGTGACACCATCCCGAAATTTAAAAAAAAAAAAATTTTTTTTTTTTTTGCTGACATGCCCAGAGCCTGTGTCATTGCTATGGGGGTGCAGCCCGAACCCGGGTGACACCCGCCAGAGGGTAACACCCGGCTCAGACTGGCGCCACATTGAGAGGGGCGCCGTGGCTTCCTCCTTCCCTTCCAGGATCTCCTCTGCTCGATGCGATGTGCAGGGAGAATGGGGGAGGAGGGAGTAAGGCAGAAGCAAACTGGGGATCCCTCCGGGATCACCTCTGCATGCTCAATGCAATGTGCGGGGACAGTGGGGGAGGAGCCGGCACAGCGGCATGCTGTGATGCTGTCCTCGTCTCCTCTCCAGACTCCCGGAACATGTGTGAGTACAGTAAAGGTGGGAGGGAAGTGAACTAGTAAAGGATGACACTCAGCTTGCAAGGGGGTTTCATGGTGTCCACCGCCGGCCTGAGCCCAAGGTTAGGTGGGGGGGTTGCCATGGTACTGGCAGGTCGTCTGAGAGATAGTGTGGGAGGACTCTCAAACACAGGGCCGGACTAACATAGGGGCTGTTGGAGCTGCAGCTCCAGGCCCCATTTGCCCAAAAAAAAAAAATCTTAAAAAAAAAAAGATTGAGTTCGGGGGTTGTAGCTCGACGATCAGAGGTCACATAAACCCCACATTTGGGGGGTAGGCAGTTGAAGACCTACCCCACCACCAGTAAAAATATGGGATGGCTATCATTTATGGTTCCGGAGATACGGGCCTGCTTGCACAGCCTGTCAGAAGCTACATACAAAGCGGTCATTATAAATACAAGCTGACACACTGCAGCAGACTGAGAAAAAAATCATCATTTGTTTTTTGCTAGAAAATTACTCTATGGTGGTCCTTGTAACTTTTTATGTTGCACGGTATAGAGCTGCACGATTCTGGCGAAAATGACAACTGCAATTTTTTTGCTTAGATGATAGATAACAATTCTCTCACAATTCGTGCGGCATAAAAAAAAATGGGCTAACTTTACTGTTTTGTTTTTATGGTTTTTATTATTCATTGAAGTGGGCAAATGCAGTGTGACATAAAATATTGCAGCAATTGCCATTTTTGTCTCTTCCAAAAACAATATAATGTTTGGCGGTCCCAAGTAATTTTCTAGCAAAAAATATTGCTTTTTAACTTAAACAAGTGTTGGACATTAAGTGGTTACATTTCTTGCATCTACACACAGAAGTTTGATCTAAAAAAGAGGTTGGTTACAATGTTTCATGTTGTTTACAAACTTAGCAGACTGCCCAATATTTTCTTTACACACAGAAGTTTATCCCTTTGTTCTATGAAGAAAGTTTTAGCTACAATGTTTCCTGCTAAGAACTTAGCAGACTGCCCAGATATTTTCTTTTGACAGCTGAAAGTCTCTCCACTTGTTATATGAAAGAATCAGCAAACTCTGCATTGGAGATGTCAGGGGGGTTGAATCGAGATCACAATTTTTTAACGATTAATTGTGCAGCTCTGGGGGCGTGGCTACCGCGCAGCTGAATGGACGCTTAGCTCAGGAGCTCCGCTTCAGCGTCAGGGAATCCAACAATCCGAGGCATCGTGGGGTGTACTGAAACGCCCGAAAGAGCACCCGCTGACCCGCTCGTCCCTCGAGGATGACTAAGAAGCGCAAAAACGCCGCTCAGCCGGCGAAGCTGGAGGATTTCTTCTCCCCCAGGACTGGCAGCGTATCCCAAGATGGCGCCGGCCGCGCCTCTCCGGCCTCCGCCGGCGGATCATCCATCTCCACACCAAGCCCGGGATCGAAAGAGGGGACCCAGCGCCGCTCCCCAGGGGCTTCCACCCCCCTCTCCTGCAGCCCAGTGAAGTCCAAGCCACGGCTGTCGGCCGCAACATGTGACTCACAGGTCAGTGTCTTGCAGGGTTCTTTGGAGGACACTCGTGAACTCTCAGCCCCCATTAACACCTTCCCTACCTCCAATATGCCTGTGTCAGACACCACATTGAGAGATATGCTGGTCTCCCTGCGCACGTCTCTCCATGCAGACATGATGGAATGTATGAGAGGCTTCAAGACAGAAATAGGGGAGCTGGGTGGCAGGGTTGACCACGTGGAGCAGAAAATGGGGGAATATGCTTCCTCATACAATTCCCTAGTGGACTCTCACAATGACCAAGGGGATGAGGTTGCCTGGCTTAGGGCAAAGGTCGCAGACCTCGAGGACAGGTCTCGCAGGAACAATGTCAAATTGAGGGGTGTACCTGAGACTGTCATGCCTGCCCAACTCCAACAGTATGCCCGTGAGCTTATGGGGTCATTCCTGCCCTCCGTCCCTGACTCAGAACTGGTAGTAGACCGGATTCACCGCCTGCCTAAACCCGCACACCTTCCTGACAATATACCCAGGGATGTACTGATGCGGGTGCATTTCTATCATGTCAAGGATCAATTTATGTTGGCCTTCCGCAAGACCCCCCAGTCGTCTGACCGCTATGCTAACCTACAGGTGTTTGCGGACCTCTCCCAGCACACTATGCAGAGACGCAGATCTCTTCAACCTGTCACAAAAGCACTCCGCAATCATAGTATTATATACAAGTGGGGCCAACCGGCCAAACTCATCGTAACCAAAGACGGCGCCTCCAACGTTGTCATGTCCCTGGAAGAGGGACTCGCCCTCCTCCGCAAATGGGACATACTGCCTGAGCATCCTCCTGGGGACACGGTGCCCGCATCTGTAACCAAGGCTCAAGCCCACGACGAATGGTCACTGGTGACACGTAAACGTACTAATAAGAAGAAAACATAAAGCCCTTCTGCCTCGGAGATCCTGTTTGTTATTGTTCTTCATGATAATCCCTGACTCTGTTGGAGTTCTGTTTCTCCACGAACTCCCCCTCCCTGCAATATGTGCAGCTACTCTGCATCCAGATCCCGGCTGGGATCCTCCTTTTTACTTGTGCTACCTTTT
Source organism: Rana kukunoris (assembly GCA_029574335.1). Classification (NCBI taxonomy): domain Eukaryota; kingdom Metazoa; phylum Chordata; class Amphibia; order Anura; family Ranidae; genus Rana; species Rana kukunoris. Next base: position 543,653,961 of record CM056051.1, on the reverse strand, counting down.
GTTTTTGTTATGACCCTTTTGCTCTTACTTTTTACACTTCCTTCATCTTTTTCCCCTTCCCCTGAGATGGACGCCGGACTCTTTTCAATGAAGACATCCTGCTCCCCGTATGCTCCCACCGCCTGGAATCGGCTGATCTGGAAATCCGAATACATCACCGCAAGGTACTATTATCATTCTTTTCATATGCACACTCATGGCCCTGTCAGTTACCTCCTTTAATGTCCGGGGTCTGAACCACCCAGTCAAGAGAGCTTCTGTCTGGAGGGAGGCTTTGAAATTGCGCTCAGATGTCCTGTGTCTTCAGGAAACCCACCTGAAAGCCTCCGATGCACCTCCCTTCCACCACGTTAAGTTCCCCCATGTCTTTCTGGCATCCGCCCCAAACAAACGGAAGGGTGTTGCCATTGCAATCAGAGACTCAGTGAACTTCTCTCTACAAGATTCTTTGACTGACCCTGATGGTAGGTTCCTAGTTCTGGTTGGGACCTTCAACAACAAGCTGTACACCCTGGTTAATCTGTACGCACCCAACACCCACCAACTCCGTTTTCTGAGGAAACTTTTCTGTAAAATCAATGACATAAGAAAAGGAGCTTTGATTGTGTGCGGAGACTTCAACCTGACGGTTGACTTTACATTGGACTCTACCTCCCACTCAAAACGCCACCAACCTGCGCTAGGCGCATTGATACATGCTGAGGGCCTGTTTGATGTCTGGAGATGTCAACATGCGAGCGAAAGAGATTACTCCTTTCATTCCTCCAGACATAACTCCTATTCACGTATTGACTTGATTTTAGTAGACAAATTTTTACTTCAAAAGGTATCCTCGTCCGCCATTCACGACATCACGTGGTCAGACCACGCCCCAGTGTCGGTGGTGGTGGGCGGGGGGGCCCCAGTAACCTCGCCCTTCATTTGGAGGGCGGACTCATATTTACTCCAGCAACCTACTCACATTACCTATTTGTCCTCTCATTTACGAGAATTCTTCACTGTTAATGCTGGTTCTGTTACTAACCCATTTTCTATCTGGTGTGCCCATAAGGCCTACATTAGGGGTATCCTGATGCAACTCAGCGCACGGGTCAGGAGGCAGAGAGCACAAAAACTAGACTCCATACTCGCTGAGATCGCTTCCTTAGAGTCGCAGAACAAGCAGACTCCTGATGTCTCAACGACTACTAAACTATACAGTGCGCGTGCGGATCTCAGGAGACTGCTACTCGAACGATATGAGAAACATGTCCAATCTCTGAAATTGTCCCATTATGCGTCTGGTAACCGGGCAGGCAAATTTCTGGCTCAGAGGCTGAAAAGTCGAAAGGTGAAAACCACTATCCCTTTCCTTATCAAGCAATCTGACGGCAGCAAAATTTACAACCCTCAAGATATCGCGAACTCGTTCGCGGACTTTTACTCCTCCCTCTACAACCTCCGAGAGGACCCCTCTACACCTCAACCGGTAGAAGGGGCAATTTGCTCCTTTCTAGCTGATTTAGCACTGCCTGCCTTGTCGCACACCCAACTTGACTCCCTTAATGCGCCGATATCGGAACTTGAAATCAAGCGGGTTATCAAGTCCCTCCCCCTGGGGAAGTCCCCAGGCCCGGACGGGCTTCCTAATTGTTACTATAAGGCCTTTGATTCCATCCTAGCCCCAGAGCTGAACAAAGTGTTCTCTGAAGCAATGCTCTCTGCCTCCTTCCCAAGCGAAATGCTTAATGCTTTCATTGTAACCATCCCAAAGCCGGGGAAAACACCCACCGCACCTGCTAATTTTCGACCCATCTCCTTGCTCAACACAGACGTGAAACTGTATGCCAAGATTTTAGCGTCCAGACTGCTCCCACTCCTCCCCTCTCTGATTAATCCGGATCAAACAGGGTTCACCTCAGGTAGACAGTCCTCAGATGCGACCAGACGGGTAATAGACTTGGTCCATCATGCCGGGGCCTCTCGGACGCCTTCTCTGCTCCTTTCTCTGGATGCGGAGAAGGCGTTCGATAGGGTACACTGGGGATATATGACCCAGGTATTGGAGAAATTTGGGTTCTCCGGCCCCATCCTGTCGGCAATCCTTGCACTATATTCCTCCCCTTGTGCACAGGTCTATACCTCAGGTATGCTCTCCTCTGCTTTTGCCATAACTAATGGTACCAGGCAAGGGTGTCCCCTATCCCCCTCCATATTCAACCTACTCGTAGAACCCCTCGCGGAAAAAATTAGGGCACATGCAGGTATCCCGGGTTTCTTGGTGGCGGGACGGACGCATAATATAAGCTTATTTGCAGACGACATTATCCTTTTCTTAACCTCACCGTCCTATTCCCTACCACACGCACACGACGTCCTCGCAGAATTTAGTCGCATATCCTACTATAAGGTCAATTATACCAAGTCTTTCATTCTAGGCCTCAATCTGTCCCCCTCCCTTCAATCCCGCTTGCAAACTTCCTTCCCATACTCCTGGGCTACATCCAATATACAATACCTGGGGATACAAATCACAACTGACCCTACGAAATTGGCCGATGCTAACTATATTCCTTTGATAGATAAAATTGCTAAGGAGGCCACTCGCCTAGCCAGGGTCGAACTGACGTGGTCGGGACGCTTGGCCTCCTTCAAAATGTTGCTCCTCCCCCAAATCTTGTATATTTTCCGCACACTACCCATCCCTCTGAAGCCCAGTCACCTTAGGTCCCTAAACGGTATCCTTAATCGCTACATATGGGGCACCAAGCGGCCGAGATGCGCAAGGTCCCTGTTGATCACGCACAGATCGATAGGGGGCATGGGCATGATCGACATCAAAGATTACCACCGAGCGGCTATACTTACCCAGATTAGACGTTGGATTTCCCCAACCCCTGACATTCTCTGGTGTGATATAGAAAAGGCCCTTAGCCCGACCAAAGACCTCTACAGTGCTTTGATACTCGACTCTTGGAGACCTCTCCCGTTGCGCCACCTACCACTGACTATTCAGGCTACCATACTAGCCTGGAGGGATCTATGTGCCTTGGCGTACACGTCCTCCAGTACTATTTCTGTACCAATTCCGATTGAAACCTTGTCGGCAGCAGTGCCACACGCCTCCTTCTCCGGCTGGGCCGCCAAGGGCCTTACCAGGGTTGAGGACCTATATTGCCGAAACATCCTAAAGCCGTTTGTCGAGCTGACCGCGGACTTTGGTTTGACACAGTTGGACAGTTTCAGGCACTCGCAAGCGTCCCATTTCCTCAAATCACTACACCCTCGAAATGTACTGATCCACAGCGCCGTATGGCAGTTTTACACTAGTTCGACCCTCCCCCCTAAAGGTATCTCCCTTTTTTATAACCTATTCCAAGATAAGCTCCTCTTTAAAAAGTCCCCCCCGTTTTGTAAATGGGAAACCGATTTGGGCAAAACATTCTCTCCAAACCAATGGAAGTACTCATTTAAACTCATATACAAAGCCTCCAGATGTATTAACCATTGGGAGCTGTCCCAAAAGATAGCTCTGCGGTGGTACCTAACACCATATCGTTTAGCCCAATTTTACTCTTCGACCTCCCCATTGTGCTGGAGGAATTGTGGAGAGGTTGGCAATATTTTTCATGTTTTTTGGCTCTGTAGGAACCTCACGAGTTACTGGAGGGGGGTCTTTAGATGCATCTCACGCATAACAGGTATACTCACACCCCCCTGCCCGGAACTGGCAGTACTGAACTTGGGAATCAAAGGATTCCCCCCAGATTTTCGAGTTGTAGTCACTCACATCCTGCTGGCGGCCAGATTGTTGCTGACTAGAAATTGGAAATCACACAATGTACCAAACGTATCTGAGGTCCTGGAAATTACCAGGAATAACTATGTCTTTGAGTCCCTGCTGGCGAGCAGAGAGGGTAGGAGAGCAAAATTTGATACTCAGTGGAAGCCCTGGACTGACTGGTTCAAGGTGCGGTGATATGGTGACTTTGGAATGTCTACCTAGGTTATGTTCTTTTTGATATGTTCTGAACAACTGTCTATGTGAAAGTTTATGATAATGAACACTCAGGTATCCATCTCATCCCCCACCCCCTCCCCTCCTTCCTATTTCCCTTTCTCCTTCCCCCCCCCCTTTTTTCTCGCCCTTCCCCTACTCTCCCTCTCTTTCCTGACCCTATTCACTTTACTCGACCTCCCCCCATGTTACTCCTCCATGCACTCCCCAGAGTATGACAAGTGACAAAGACGATATCTCCTTCCCCTACTTTGAATTGTTGTCTTTAATATGATTGCCTTGCTCGTACTCATATGTTTCTTGCTGATCTACCCTGTTTGCTTCTGGAGTTGTCAATGTATGATTTCCCCTGCTGATCCTTGGGAATACATGTGAATGTTTTTCTGTTTTCCTACTTTTGTACTTTTAAAAATTTTCAATAAAAAACTATTGTATAAAAAAAAAATTGTGCAGCTCTAGCACGGTACTGTATTTGCGCAGCAATTTTTCAAACTTTTTTTCTAGGAAATAAACCGTTTAATTCATTTAAAAAAAACACTAAAGTTAGCACAATTTTTTTTGCTATCCTAAGCGATGCTTTAAATTTTTTTTAGGTTACATGTTTAGAGTTACAGAGGAGGTCTAGTGCTAGAATTATTGCTCTCGCTCGAACGATCCCTGTGGGGAGCCCTGTGCCACCCCAGCCTGCTGTATGCCACCCCAGCCTGCCCTGTGCCACCCCAGCCTGCTGTGTACCACCCCAGCCTGCCCTGTGCTACCCCAGCCTGCTATATACCACCCCAGCCTGCCCTGTGCCATACCAGCCTGCCCCATACCACCCCAGCCTGTCCTGTGCCACCCCAGCCTGCTCCATACCACCCAGCCTGCTGTGTACCACCCCAGCCTGCCCAGTGCCATACCAGCCTGCCCCATACCACCCCAGTCTGCCCTGTGCCACCCCAGCCTGCTGTATACCACCCCAGCCTGCCCTGTGTCACCCCAACCTGCCCTATACCACCCAGCCTCCCTGTGCCACCCCATATTGCCCTATTCCACCCAACCTGTCTTATACCACCCCAACCTGCCCTTTCCCACCCTCATTTTCCTGTACCACCCTAACTTTCCCAATACCACCCCAACCTGCCCTATGCCACCCTAACATGCCCTATAACACCCCAACCTGCCCCATACTACCTTAACCTGCCCTGTACCGCCTTAACCTGCCATATACCACACCAACCTGTCACTATACCACCCTATTCTACCCTAACCTGCCACTATACCGTCCTATACTATCATTTACAGGGGCTGGTTTGGAGTGCGCCCCATGACTGTGCCCTTCCTGCATGGTGCTAGGCAGCATAGACGGGGGGGGGGGGGTGACACCATGTTTTACCGCACCAGGTGACACCAACCCTAGTGACGCCACTGTACTCACTCATTTCTGAACTGGTCTCTGAAAGACAACAGCAGATGTCACACTGATTTGCAGTAAATATTCATTATTATGTTTTTGTTTTTTGTGTGAAAATCATCTTTTAATCATGGGTTTGTTCTTTGTTCTTAATGGTTTTGTTCTTTAATGGTTTTGTTAATTTTGTGCACCTATGTATAAATATATACCTAAATATATACCTATGTTTTTAATTTAAAAAAAATCATATTTTATTTTTCCATTTTTGGTGAATGCGCATATGAAACTGGTGGGGTTCAGTACCTCCAACCACTGGTCTAGATAGATGAAAGATGAAAGGCTGCTAATGCTGTGCAGATCTGATAGAGATTCTGCAGGGGAAGGTGGGGGAGGGGTTTATAGCCATTGTTGTCAGAGTAAAAAATCCCCAGTGCTGCATGACTGCATTAAAATCCTAAAGAAAAAAGTTTTTGGTCCTGATAGGAGCACCAAGATGAGGTGCCTATAAGGGTCAAGAGGCTATAAAGGTGGTGACGGACAATAGTTGAATATATAGTAAGATTTATTAATAAATAAACGGTGAACAATGATATAATAGTTAATTATATACAGTCTCTAGTATGTAACATTGTTAGGTACTAAAAGCAAGTAAACTAATTTGCATCAGTAAATAATCGGCCACAATTGCACCAGTGAAGGAAATATTTCACTAACAGGTGCTAACAGATAAACATGCAAGACAAAGACAAGGACAAACAAAGACAAAATACAAATAAACGTATGTCCGGACACATATGAGGCAATCCTGCTGATGTGCCCAGGGATAAGATTGCCACAGTAAGGCAACAAGATAAATCCCAAGGAACAACAGCTGGAGGGCCCGTGTGGGGGAGGGTGTAGGTTGAGGCTGCTGACTATGAAAAATCCAGGACTAATGGTCAGTTTATTCTATAACTAGTTGGAACAGGGATGTGAAGGGTTACCCTGTCTAATCAGGACTAAATGCGAGATAATTCTAGTTCAGATGAACAAAGTCCAGGATTATGTTGGAGGTATTATTAGTCATAGGTAATCCTATGTGTAGGCCAAATCGTGGCCTGGTTCCCCAGAAGTTCAATTATGTTCAGGGTCCAAAGTGGGTAGAGTAGCTAGTAGTTCTTAGGTACTCATATATTACACTCCTAGTAAGGATCATAGAATGTGAAGTGTTGTCACAGAGATAGTGGGTCTAGAGGCACTGATTGTAGCTGCACCAATAATTAATGTGAGCCCAGTAATTGCACGTGAAAGTGACAAGGGGATATGGAAAGATCTTACCCGGTCATAGATGTAAAGGTGCCGTGGGTCTCACATGTGGGTAGCTGGCTGTCTTATAGCTGGATATGTTGTGATGTGAACCTGCAGCTTTTCCGATCCGTATTGGCATCTAGCCCATCTGTTTTTCAAACAGTCCCTTGATTTAGGAAGCGATTCGTGCCCGCCAGGTTAATGGCATTTGTTGCCGCGATCCTTGTTAGGAATAAGTGCACACTTCTTTGTGGGGGATGGAAAGATACCTCCAGGCTATGTCTGAGCAGCCTTCTAGTGATCCCCGTGAATGTAGATCACTGTAGATCAGCCTCCCGTCACACAGGGTCCGTTGCCGTTGTGTCCGTCAACGTGTGACGTCAACGCGTTTCGCAATGAGAGTTTGCGTAGCTTCGTCTGGACGTATGGGGTTTGGCGTGCGGCGCTCCTTTATATTTGTTGACCGCCCGTCAGCCCCACTAAGAAAATAACAAGGGAAGGGGCAGAGATTCAGTCTTGCACAGTCCTATGTATTGCATATCTCTGCCTAAAGTCCGCTGCACTAACTAATCTGACACATAACAAACAACACATATCGAAACGACAACTAACATAAATGCTGCCCACATGTGTCAGTCAAATGCACATGACTGGTGTCTCTATTGTGAAATAGGGAAACTACAGATAGAGAAGCACACTTTTATTCAGGGAGTAAGGAAAGATAGAAGAGAGAAATATATATTATTATTGTTTGTGGCACCCATCTGTCATATTGTTGCCACGATAGTATTTGTTAATTAGGGCTCCATTGGAATAGACATGTTTTAGGTAAATTATAAATAGTATATACAAGGATTCCCTGTATTCTGTGTTTATGCTGAGAAGTAGCAGAATGAAATACTATGTCTGCCAAACCTTTGTATATGAAAATGCATATCACAGCAAAAATCTAAGATGATAGTAGTACTGCATAAATGATTATGGTAATTTGAGTAAGTATATAGGGGGGGTTTTTTCCTCCTCTGGTGTATAGAATACTCAGAGAAAAAACCCCCCCACCACACACATAAATATATGCATACTTATGAGGGGGGCCCATATGGTCCCGGATACAGTCGAAAAGATTAACCCTATGGTTATTGCATGTGTTTTTAGGAGACCTTAATTTCTCTTATTTACTCTAGGAAGGGCTGCATGCTGAGCTCAGTGTTCATACCAATGGGAGCAAGAGATTTTAGGGTGTATATCCACCATTTTTCTTTTTGTAATAGAATACGGTCAAAATCCCCCCTTCTCGTGGGCAGCTTTAAAGAATAGATGCCTTTCACTTTTAGGCCGTCTGTCTTACCCCCATGGTATATTGCAAAATGTTTCGCAACTGGGCTCTCCTGTCCTTTTTCCGGGTCCCTAAGTTTTTCCCTTTTTATGTCTCTCAAGTGTTCCCCAATTCTGATCTTGAGTTGTCTCTTTGTTTTACCGATGTATATCTTAGGACATGGGCATGTCAGCATGTAGATCACTCGTTCAGTTGAACAGTTTATGAGGTCACTGATTTCAAATTCTTTTTCACCCTTTGCGTCGAAAAAGATTTTAGTCCGATCAACAAAGGGGCATATTTGGCATCTGGAGCAGGGGAACATCCCGAGGCTACGTGGATATTCAGATAACCATGTTGTGTTACCCCTGCGTGCATATTCCGATTGGGTCAGAAGATCCCCCAGGTTTTTTGCTCTACGGGCTGTCATTTTAGGATGTGTTCCTACGATTTCTGCCAGGTTTCGATTACTGGTTAGTATATTCCAGTGATTTTCTAATATGGTTTGTACTTTGTTCCACTGGGGTCCAAAGGTAGTTATTAATCTTACTGGGCCTGAGTTGTTTTTAAGAGTTTCCTTCTTTCTGGGATCTGCTTTAAGTAAACTTTAATGGCTCCGTTTGCCTGCTTTTCTTTTAGCTATTCTAATTTGACTGTGGGAATAGCCTCTCTCTCTGAACCTCCCATAGAGTTCCGTGCTTTCTTTCTGGTAAGTGGCTGGATCGGAGCAATTTCTTTTTAGTCTTATGAATTCACCCACCGGAATCCCATTCTTTTGCCATTGTGGGTGGTGGCTATCTGCTTGCAGCAATGTGTTCGCTGCTGTTTCCTTCCGGAAGGTACTGGTAAATAGTTTATCATCCTTCACCCCGATCTTCAGATCCAGAAAAGAGATTTGGGATCTATCACATGTGTAGGTCAATTTTATATTTTTGTCATTGTTATTTAAGTGATTGATGAAGTCATGTAGGTCAGTTAAATCACCTGTCCAGATTAAGTGGACGTCATCAATATACCTCAGCCATGTATGTGCATGGCTGAGGTATAGTGGTATCTGAAAAACGTCCTCTTCTTCCCACAATCCTAGATGTAGGCAAGCATAGGCCGGTGCCCAGGCAGCGCCCATTGATGTGCCCTTTATTTGGTGATAGAAACATGAAGCGAATTGAAAGAAATTGTGCGACAGAGCAAACTCTAGTAGTTCAACTAGGAACTCATTCTGGCATCCCTGATGTGGAAAATGTTTCTCAAGGAAAATGCGAACCGCCCTTATACCACAATCATGTGGTATTGATGTGTACAGGGATTCCACATCAATCCCTACCAGCCATATTTCACCTGTGATCTCAATTTCTGCTATTTTAGAAAGGACATGTCTGGTGTCTTGTATGAAAGACTTCAGGGAATAGACCATCTCTTTAAGTAGTAAGTCTAAATAAGTTCCAATCCTATCCAGAGGGCCGTGAATGGCTGATACTATAGGCCTACCAGGTGGATTTATGAGGGACTTGTGTACTTTGGGAATACAATAGAAGGTAGGAATGTTGTAATCCTTAATTAGGAGATATAGTGCTTCCTTTTTTGATAGGAGTCCTGCCTCAATTGCATCATCAAGTTTACTTTTAAGTTCTCTAGTGAGTGCTTCATGTTTCTATCACCAAATAAAGGGCACATCAATGGGCGCTGCCTGGGCACCGGCCTATGCTTGCCTACATCTAGGATTGTGGGAAGAAGAGGACGTTTTTCAGATACCACTATACCTCAGCCATGCACATACATGGCTGAGGTATATTGATGACGTCCTCTTAATCTGGACAGGTGATTTAACTGACCTACATGACTTCATCAATCAGTTAAATAACAATGACAAAAATATAAAATTGACCTACACATGTGATAGATCCCAAATCTCTTTTCTGGATCTGAAGATCGGGGTGAAGGATGATAAACTATTTACCAGTACCTTCCGGAAGGAAACAGCAGTGAACACATTGCTGCAAGCAGATAGCCACCACCCACAATGGCAAAAGAATGGGATTCCGGTGGGTGAATTCATAAGACTAAAAAGAAATTGCTCCGATCCAGCCACTTACCAGAAAGAAAGCACGGAACTCTATGGGAGGTTCAGAGAGAGAGGCTATTCCCACAGTCAAATTAGAATAGCTAAAAGAAAAGCAGGCAAACGGAGCCATTAAAGTTTACTTAAAGCAGATCCCAGAAAGAAGGAAACTCTTAAAAACAACTCAGGCCCAGTAAGATTAATAACTACCTTTGGACCCCAGTGGAACAAAGTACAAACCATATTAGAAAATCACTGGAATATACTAACCAGTAATCGAAACCTGGCAGAAATCGTAGGAACACATCCTAAAATGACAGCCCGTAGAGCAAAAAACCTGGGGGATCTTCTGACCCAATCGGAATATGCACGCAGGGGTAACACAACATGGTTATCTGAATATCCACGTAGCCTTGGGATGTTCCCCTGCTCCAGATGCCAAATATGCCCCTTTGTTGATCGGACTAAAATCTTTTTCGACGCAAAGGGTGAAAAAGAATTTGAAATCAGTGACCTCATAAACTGTTCAACTGAACGAGTGATCTACATGCTGACATGCCCATGTCCTAAGATATACATCGGTAAAACAAAGAGACAACTCAAGATCAGAATTGGGGAACACTTGAGAGACATAAAAAGGGAAAAACTTAGGGACCCGGAAAAAGGACAGGAGAGCCCAGTTGCGAAACATTTTGCAATATACCATGGGGGTAAGACAGACGGCCTAAAAGTGAAAGGCATCTATTCTTTAAAGCTGCCCACGAGAAGGGGGGATTTTGACCGTATTCTATTACAAAAAGAAAAATGGTGGATATACACCCTAAAATCTCTTGCTCCCATTGGTATGAACACTGAGCTCAGCATGCAGCCCTTCCTAGAGTAAATAAGAGAAATTAAGGTCTCCTAAAAACACATGCAATAACCATAGGGTTAATCTTTTCGACTGTATCCGGGACCATATGGGCCCCCCTCATAAGTATGCATATATTTATGTGTGTGGTGGGGGGGTTTTTTCTCTGAGTATTCTATACACCAGAGGAGGAAAAAACCCCCCCTATATACTTACTCAAATTACCATAATCATTTATGCAGTACTACTATCATCTTAGATTTTTGCTGTGATATGCATTTTCATATACAAAGGTTTGGCAGACATAGTATTTCATTCTGCTACTTCTCAGCATAAACACAGAATACAGGGAATCCTTGTATATACTATTTATAATTTACCTAAAACATGTCTATTCCAATGGAGCCCTAATTAACAAATACTATCGTGGCAACAATATGACAGATGGGTGCCACAAACAATAATAATATATATTTCTCTCTTCTATCTTTCCTTACTCCCTGAATAAAAGTGTGCTTCTCTATCTGTAGTTTCCCTATTTCACAATAGAGACACCAGTCATGTGCATTTGACTGACACATGTGGGCAGCATTTATGTTAGTTGTCGTTTCGATATGTGTTGTTTGTTATGTGTCAGATTAGTTAGTGCAGCGGACTTTAGGCAGAGATATGCAATACATAGGACTGTGCAAGACTGAATCTCTGCCCCTTCCCTTGTTATTTTCTTAGTGGGGCTGACGGGCGGTCAACAAATATAAAGGAGCGCCGCACGCCAAACCTCATACGTCCAGACGAAGCTACGCAAACTCTCATTGCGAAACGCGTTGACGTCACACGTTGACGGACACAACGGCAACGGACCCTGTGTGACGGGAGGCTGATCTACAGTGATCTACATTCACGGGGATCACTAGAAGGCTGCTCAGACATAGCCTGGAGGTATCTTTCCATCTCCCACAAAGAAGTGTGCACTTATTCCTAACAAGGATCGCGGCAACAAATGCCATTAACCTGGCGGGCACGAATCGCTTCCTAAATCAAGGGACTGTTTGAAAAACAGATGGGCTAGATGCCAATACGGATCGGAAAAGCTGCAGGTTCACATCACAACATATCCAGCTATAAGACAGCCAGCTACCCACATGTGAGACCCACGGCACCTTTACATCTATGACCGGGTAAGATCTTTCCATATCCCCTTGTCACTTTCACGTGCAATTACTGGGCTCACATTAATTATTGGTGCAGCTACAATCAGTGCCTCTAGACCCACTATCTCTGTGACAACACTTCACATTCTATGATCCTTACTAGGAGTGTAATATATGAGTACCTAAGAACTACTAGCTACTCTACCCACTTTGGACCCTGAACATAATTGAACTGCTGGGGAACCAGGCCACGATTTGGCCTACACATAGGATTACCTATGACTAATAATACCTCCAACATAATCCTGGACTTTGTTCATCTGAACTAGAATTATCTCGCATTTAGTCCTGATTAGACAGGGTAACCCTTCACATCCCTGTTCCAACTAGTTATAGAATAAACTGACCATTAGTCCTGGATTTTTCATAGTCAGCAGCCTCAACCTACACCCTCCCCCACACGGGCCCTCCAGCTGTTGTTCCTTGGGATTTATCTTGTTGCCTTACTGTGGCAATCTTATCCCTGGGCACATCAGCAGGATTGCCTCATATGTGTCCGGACATACGTTTATTTGTATTTTGTCTTTGTTTGTCCTTGTCTTTGTCTTGCATGTTTATCTGTTAGCACCTGTTAGTGAAATATTTCCTTCACTGGTGCAATTGTGGCCGATTATTTACTGATGGAAATTAGTTTACTTGCTTTTAGTACCTAACAATGTTACATACTAGAGACTGTATATAATTAACTATTATATCATTGTTCACTGTTTATATATATATTCAACTATTGTCCGTCACCACCTTTATAGCCTCTTGACCCTTATAGGCACCTCATCTTGGTGCTCCTATCAGGACCAAAAACTTTTTTCTTTAGTGTATGCTCTAGCTATGGTGGTGTCCTACCTATAGGAGGAGTGACTATTTTGAATTTTATTAAGTGCCTTTGAGTGGGTGTTCATGTGTTTCATTTATCTGCATTAAAATCCTTCCTAGATACATCAGAGGAGGACACATGATGGAACTACAAGACATTCCATTTGTGTTCTTGGGTTAAGATAGACTTATTTGTTTTACTTATTTAAGGTATGTATATAGCGCCGTCAATTTACGCAGCACTTTACATATACAATGTATATTCACATCGGTCCCTACCCTCAAGGAGCTTATGACCCAAGGTCCCCAACTCAAATTTTTAGGAGCCAATTAACCTACCAGCATGTTTTTGGAGTGTGGGAGAAAACTGCAGTACCCGGATAAAACCCACGCAGGCACATGGAGAACATGAAAACTCCAGGCAGGTAGTGTCGTGGTTAGGATTCAAACCAGAGACCTTTTGCTACTAGGTAAAGTGCTAACCACTATATACTTTAACCATTTCAGCCCCGTGAGGATTTACCCACTTCCTGACCAGGCCATTTTTTGTGATACGGCACTGCGAGTGAGTGAGAAACTTATATAGCGCTGCACATGCAAACTAAATCGCCTCTGGGCGCTCGCTTGTCCCTTTTCTCCTTTGAAACTCAAAAGAGATGGTTTTTGATCTTTCTCCTAAAGACCAAGTGATTCTCCTCCAACCTAATGCTGGTTGGTAAAATGTTCCATAGTCTGGGACCTTGGGCCGCAAATCTCCTTTCTCTTTTGGACTTGTATCTGAATTTGGGTATCTGGAGTAGATATTGGTTGGTGGATCGCAGAATGCGATTGGGGTTGTGGGCTTTTAGTTTTTCACATAGATATTGGGGGGCATTTCCCAGAATACACTTATGCGTTAGACAGAGTGCTGTAAAGGCAATTCTGTCTTTTACTGGCAACCAATGAAGGGCTCTCAGTGAAGGTGAGATTGATTCCCATGTTTTTTTCCCAGTCACAAGTCTGGCAGCCGTGTTTTGAACGACTTGTAGGCGAGCGATTTGGTACTTTGGGAGTCCGAGATAGAGGGAATTTACATAGTCATGTCTGGAGTTAACAATTGTTCCCACCACGACTGGTATGTCATCTTTAGGAATAAATGGAACAAGTCTACGTAGTAGGCGCAGCAGATGGTGAGATCCGCTGACTACTGACCCTATTTGTGCATCCATTGTCATGTAGGTGTCAAAGATGACCCCGAGATTTTGCCCAGAATGGGCGGGGGTGTCCAAGTTGGTGCCGGTTGATTTTTTCGATAGGCGTGGAACAGGAGAAGTTCTGTTTTCGAACTGTTGCGTTTAAGATAACCCTTTGTCATCCAGTTTTTAATCAAAGAGAGGCATTCCTCTAGACTGAGATGATGATCTTTTTTGTTGCAGATGCAAAAGTACAGTTGTGTGTCATCTGCATAAGAATGGTAGAGTAACTTCTGGTTACTGATGATTTCAAAGAGATAGCTAAGATAGATATTGAAGAGCACCGGTGACAGAGGGGATCCTTGAGGGACTCCGCATGACACCGTGCGTTTTTCAGAAGTGAAAGGTCCCAATTTCACTATTTGTGATCGGTTTTCCAAAAAGGAGGAGAACCATGATAGATCACCTTCTGCGACTCTGGCTACTTCAGCTAGCCGAGTCAGTAATAGTTTGTAGTCTAAGCTGCCCTTAGGTCCAACAGTACTAGAAGACAAGATTCTCCTTCGTCTGCGGCCTCGAGAGCGTCATCCCATATTTTAAGCAGTGCTGTTTCCGTCCTGTGCCGGGATGGAAACCTGATTGAAAAGGATCAAGCAAATTATGGGTATCTAGGTGCTGTTGTAGCTGTTGTACCACTACTTTCTCCATTACCTTGGAGAAGACGTTTAGGCCTTGTACAGGACGCCGGGGTTGGGTCCTGGACGGGTGCTATACGGCACCACTATTTGGACTATGGTCCATTTAAATAGAGGTAGAAGGTTCAGGGGGTCACCCAAAAGTGGGTGAAAAGTTCCAGGCAGGCGCTAATTCAGAGAGGACTGGCTTGCAGTCTTCTCTATCTTTAATAAAGTAGTTTGGGGCCTGGAATTTTGGAGGCTCCAAAGTGTTATTTGGGTGGGACGGAGCCTCCACTCCTAAACCTTGGGAGCCAGCGCACATGGGGTTAACTCTCCCAGAGAACCACCTATTAAAGCAGGAAGTGGTGCTGGAGGTGGTGAGTGAGTTTGGAGAGTGCACCTGTGAGGACAAGATGGAAGTCTGCTGGCTGCACAGTGAGGACTTTTGAAGTGCAGGGGGTGAAGATTGATCTTTCATCAAACTGTATGTCATTTTGCTTTCACTGTTTTGTGCTGGATATAAGCAGACTTTTTGTTGACGCTGGAGCCAAGCGGACTTTTATGTTACAGTTTTTGGCATGCTGAGAAAGCCTTATTTTGCTTTTCTGTGAATAAAAGCCTTTTTCCTTTAAAACAACGGTTTAAGCACTGAATCCCTGTTGAGCTATGGCCCCCAAACGTTACAGCCTGTTATGGGACGATGGTGTTTTGGGTCTTTGGGGTCGAGGCAGGGTTTCTTTAAAATGGGTTTGATTATGCCTTGTTTTCAACCTCGATGGAGATGAGTTTTAGAGTGAACTTTGTTGATTGTGGAGAGTTTATGTGGGTATTGGGAGTATGATCGAGGGGGGGTTGAGGGGGGTACTGTTTCTTTGATTTTGTTCATGAAATAATCAGATAATTCATTGTAAAATTGTTGAGTATCGGAATTGGGGGCTTCAAGACAGACTGGATTTATGGTCTGGGTGACTAAATTGAAGAGTTTGTGGGGGCGGTTGAGGGCATTAGTGATGATATTGGAAAAATGTTTTTTTTTTGGCTTTAAATATTTCTTTGTGGTATTTTTTTGTTATTACTTTATAGATGGTGTGGTTTTCCTCTGAAGTTTCTTTTCTGTGATACTTTAACTGACAATTGTGCAGTGCAACGTTGGACCCAAACAAAATTGGCGTCCTTTTTTCCCCCCACAAATAGAGCTTTCTTTTGGTGGTATTTGATCACCGCTGCGGTTTTTATTTTTTGCACTATAAACAAAAAATAAGCGACGATTTAGAAAAAATTCCAATATTTTTTTTAGTTTTTGCCATAATAAATATCCCCCAATTAAAAAAAAAAAAATTATCAGTTTAGGCCGATATATGTTCTTCTACATATTTTTGGTAAAAAAAAAAAAATAGTAATAAGCGTATATTGATAGGTTTGCGCAAAAGTTATAGCATCTACAAAATAGGGGATAGTTTTATGGCCTTTTTATTATAAATTGTTTTTCTAGTAATGGTGGCAATCAGTAATTTTTTGGGGGGCTGCAACATTGCGGCCGACAGATCGGACACTTTTGACCCCTTTTTTGAGACCATTGACATTTATACGGCAATCGGTGCTAAAAAAATGCACTGATTACTATGTAAATGTCACTAGTGGGGAAGGGGTTAACACTAGGGGGCAATCAAGGGGTTAAATGTGTTTCCTCATTTGTGATTCTAATCGTGGGGGGATGGGACTGAGTAGAGGGGGAGACATTTCACTGTTCCTACTTAGTTGGATCAGATGATCTGTCTCTCCTCTCCTAACAGAACAGGGATTTATGTCTTTACATACACACATCCCCATTCTGGCTCTTGTCATCGCAACCGCCGGCCAGGCACATCGTGTCCCCAGCTGTGCAGCTGGCGCGCAGGTGCCACCATTTAACCACTTAAGGACCGCCGCACGACTATGTACGTCCACAGAATGGCACGTACAGTCAGATGGGCGTACATGTACATCCCTGCCTTATAGCGGGTCAGGGGTCCGATCGGAACTGTAAACACAGGCAGAGGAGGAAGTGATGTCACCTCTCCTCCCGCCGATATTTTCGTCCGGCGGAGGAGAGGAGACATTACACAGTGAGTACACAAGCACTACACTGACACTACACACATAGGCACACAAATCCCCCCCAATGACCCCCCGATCACCCCCTGTCACAGTGTCACTAATTGCAGTGATCATTTATTAACTGATCACTGCATTTAGTGTCAGTGTGACAGGCAGTTAGTGTCAGGCAGTTAGTGTTAGGTCCAGTGTAGCCCCCTACCCCCCCAATAAAGGTTTTAACCCCTTGATCACCCCCTAGTTAACCCTTTCACCCCCCTTTTGCCAGCGTCACTAAGCGATCATTTTTCTGATCGCTGTATTAGTGTCGCTGGTGCCGCTAGGTAGCTAGTTCTTTTTTGAGGTTCGCCGCCATGTTTTTATAGCGTTAGAAAATGTATGGGGGTACCTAATGCTATAAAAACATGGTGGCGAACCTCAAAAAATAACCAGCTACCTTAGCGGCACCAGCGACACTAATACAGCGATCAGCAAAACGATCGCTTAGTGACGCTGGCAATAGGGGGTGAAAGGGTTAACTCTAGGGGCAATCAGGGGTTAAAACCTTTATTAGGTACCCCCATACATTTTCTAATAAAGTTTTTAACCCCTGATTGCCCCTAGAGTTAACCCTTTCACCCCCTATTGCCAGCGTCACTAAGCAATTGTTTTTCTGATCGCTGTAATAGTGTTGCTGGTGCCGCTAGGTAGCTAGTTAGTGCCAGTAACGCTTACACTCACGCGCAAAGCATACACCCCTCATATGTAGAATTACACCCCAAAATACATTCTGCTGCTTCTCCTGAGTATGGGGATACCACATGTGAGACTTTTTGGGAGCCTAGCCGCGTATGGGACCCCAAAAACCAATCACCGCCTTCAGGCTTTCTAAGGGTGTACATTTTTGATTTCACTCCTCACTACCTATCACAGTTTCGAAGGCCATAAAATAGCACAAAAGCCCCCCAAATGACCCCATTTTGGAAAGTAGACACCCCAAGCTATTTGCTGAGAGGTGTGTCGAGTACATGGAATATTTTTATATTTTGACACAATTTGCGGGAATATGACAAACTGATTTTTTTTCCACAAAGTTGTCACTAAAATATATATTTCTCACACATGCCATGGTTATATGTGAAATTACACCCCAAAATACATTCTGCTGCTTCTCCTGAGTACGGGGATACCACATGTGTGGGACTTTTTGGGAGCCTAGCCGCGTACGGGGCCCCGAAAACCAAGCACCGCCTTCAAGATTTCTAAGGGCATACATTTTTTGATTTCACTCCTCACTACCTATCACAGTTTTGAAGGCCATAAAATGCCAAGATGGCACACAACCCCCCCAAATGACCCCATTTTGGAAAGAAGGCATCCCAAGCTATTTGCTTAGAGGCATGTTGAGTCCATGGAATATTTAATTTTTTGCCCCAATTGATTGAATAATGACCAAAAAAAATTTACAAAACGTTGTCACTAAATGATATATTTCTCACACATGCCATGGTTATATGTGGAATTGCACCCCAAAATACATTCTGCTGCATCTCCTGAGTACGGGGATACCACATTTGTGGGACTTTATGGGAGCTTAGCTGCGTACGGGACCCCGAAAACCAATCACCACCTTCAAGATTTCTAAGGACATACATTTTTGATTTCACTCACACAAATCTTGAAGGTGGTGATTGGTTTTCGGGGTCCCGTACGCGGGTAGGCTCCCAAAAAGTCCCACACATGTATCTTTGTACTCAGGAGAAGCAGCAGAATGTATTTTGGGGTGCAATTCCACATATAACCATGGCATGTGTGAGAAATATATCATTAAGTGACAAAGTTTTGTAATTATTTTTTTTTTGGTCATTATTCAATCACTTGGACTCAACATGCCTCTCAGCAAATAGCTTGGGGTGTCTTCTTTCCAAAATGGGGTCATTTGGGGGGGGTTGTGTGCCATCTTGGCATTTTATGGCCTTCAAAACTGTGATAGGTAGTGAGGAGTGAAATCAAAAATGTATGCCCTTAGAAATCTTGAAGGCGGTGCTTGGTTTTCGGGGTCCCGTACGTGGCTAGGCTCCCAAAAAGTCCCACACGTGGTATCCCTGTACTCGGGAGAAGCAGAAGAATGTATTTTGGGGTGTAATTCCACATATAACCATGGCATGTGTGAGCAATATATCATTTAGTGACAACTTTGTGCAAAAAAAAAATCAGTTTGTCATATTCCCGCAACTTGTGTCAAAATATAAAATATTCCATGGACTTGACATGCCTCTCAGCAAATAGCTTGGGGTGTCTACTTTCCAAAATGGGGTCATTGGGGGGGGGGGGGTTTGTGCTATTTTGGCATTTTATGGCCTTCGAAACTGTGATAGGTAGTGAGGTGTGAAATCAAAAATTTGCGCCCTTAGAAATGCTGAAGCGGTGCTTGGTTTTCGGTGTCCCGTACGCGGCTAGGCTCCCAAAAAGTCCCACACATGTGGTATCCCCGTACTCAGAAGAAGCAGCAGAATGTACTTTGGGGTGCAATTCCACATATAACCATGGCATGTGTGAGCAATATATCATTTAGTGACAACTTTTTGTATTTTTTTTTAGTTTTTTTGTCATTATTCAATCACTTGGGACAAAAAAAATATTCAATAGACTCAACATGCCTCTCAGCAGTTTCCTTGGGGTGTCTACTTTCCAAAATGGGGTCATTTGGGGGGTTTTTGTACTGCCCTGCCATTTTAGCACCTCAAGAATGAGTAAGCACTGATTGTAGTGCGAAACGTCAGCTGTATGTCCCTGTCTTTGCTGTGATGTGATGTTATCAATAAAAGGCAACCAAGAAGGTTTTTCCAGAGTGCGGCTGTCCAAACATTTCTTTCTACTATTGCTTTGTGCATTGCCGGCACCTGGGTTTCTCTGAGAGGATACGGATTCATCCATATACCTTATTGGAGCGGTGACTATCCTCTCTCAAGAAATGAGATAGGCAGTCATAAAATAAAAGCTGTGTAAATTCCAGAAAATGTACCTTAGTTTGTAGACGCTATGGGCCAGATTCAGGTAGAGTTGCGCTGGAGTATTTCGATATGCGCTGCGTAACTGTGAAGATGCGCCGTCGTTTCTATGTGCCCGTACCCACCAAACTAGATGCGCCCAATAACGGGCCATTTGCGACCGGCGGAACGTTCCGACGCCAGAGTATCGTCAGCGCTTAATTTCACTTGGCGCATCAGTCGCGCCTATTGATTTCCCCTGCAAATATGCAAATGAGGGATTTTTCCCAATTCACGAACGGATTAGCACCATACGCCGGCTACATGCGCCGCGCGTATCTCGTCCGTCCGGCGCAAAGTTATTTCTACAAAAGGCTGCTTTATCTTTACTCCAGATGGCCACAGGTCAGCAGGAGAGCAGCTACAGCAGCAGCGTTACCGACGATAAGAGCTAGCTGAGCACCCCCACTTGCAAGGACAACACCTCTGTCCATGCTTGTCTGTCAAATTTTACAGCCATGGAGGAAGACATCATAGGTCTCCATAGCCGAGATGACGGCTGACAGCTCCTGGCCATTAAAGTTCAGCTTTCTCCTGTGTGTTTGCGGGGAACGGGAGCAGCCATCTCAGAACAAAAGTAACATCACTGCGGGGAGGGGGAGCAGGATATACTTTAGTGCCGGAATGGCGCTTCTACGGGCGCATTTAAACGCCCAACGGAAGGCATTGCGCTGACGTTTCCCGTGAAGTGGTGCCGACGGAAGTTGTGAGCATGCGCACAAAGGGGGCGAGTGGAGCCTCACTCACTGCGCATGCTCCGTGGTTGATGCGCTGAACGTAAGCCGCTGGGCTCCGCCCATCATTTACATATGATCACACCCACTTCCCCTTGCGTCGGGTTACGCCAGCGCATTATCGTTATTCTGGCGCAAGTTTACGCGCAACTGCTATGTGAATAACAGTACTTGCGCTGAAAGGGTCGTCAGAGTAACGTAAATGAGAAGCGTTACTCTGGAGCAAAGATGCTCCCATCTACCTGAATCTGGCCCTATAACTTTTGCGAACACCAATAAATATACGCTTATTGCGATTTTTTTTTTTTTACTAAAGACATGTGGCTGAATACATTTTGGCCTAAATGTTTGACTAAAATTTAGTTTATTCGATATTTTTTACTTTTTGTTATAAGAAAAATCATTTTTTTCGAAATTTACGGTCTTTTTCCGTTTTATATTGCAAAGAATAAAAATCGCAGAGGCAATCAAATACCATAAAAAAAAAGCTCTATTTGTGGGAAGAAAAGGACGCAAATTTTTTTTTAGTACAACAATGCATGACCGCGCAATTACCAGTTAAAACAGCGCAGTGCCAAATTGTAAAAACACCTCTGGGCATTTAGCAGCATATTGGTCCGGGGCTTAAGTGGTTAAAGGGCCGTTGGACAGCTATGGTGATTTGCAGGAGAGAACCAACCTGCCGCAGTATAAGGACGGTGGCTGGTCGCCTAGTGGTTAAATGGCAAAGAGAAAAATAGAAAATAGTACAATGGGAAGCTCATGTGCAAAATAATTGTATTAATAGCGGATAACTGGTTAAAGCCCCCTATAAAAAATACCCCCTATGAACATAGAAGGTGACAGTATTGTCACCCCCCAGCCTTACATACAACACCAGTGGTGGCCTGTCCATTAGGGGCATATGGGCGCCGCCTCCTCTATCCATGCGTCCGGCCACCTGATCTACATATCAGGGCACCACACTATGGATTCCAACGGGGGAGGGTTTTGTCTTCAAAAAGGGTGGGAAGAGCATTGTGCTCTGAGCCCACCCAGTTGTGTGAGGATAGCAAATACATTTTCACTATTTTCACACTAAAATTCCTCCCTTGAAATCAGGAGGCGGGTCATGAAACCTGTTTCCCGAATGGCCAAAGCATCAGGCGATCCTATTGGATGCCTAGTGCTTTGGCGGAGGAGGAGACACACGGCAAAGGAAGCTTGAAGAGCGGACACCGGAGCCGCCGCTATCTGCACTCCAGGAGAGGAGAGGAAACCACAGCCCTGCCACACGATTGGGTAAATAGCGAACCGCCCGCAGGGGGTGTGTGTGTGCTGTCAGTGCCACGCTGAGCTGTCTGGCATGGGGGGAGTGAGCTGTCTCATCTCAGCACTGCTGGGGGGTGAGGGTGTTTGCCACCCCCAAAAGAAGAACCTGATAGAGACTGATTGTCCTGACACAATTTCTCATGGTGAATCCCATTTCATGCCGTCTGATCCAAATTAATGGAAGCATGCAAACTAGACAAAAGTTTCACATCCTCATCTTTCAACGTTGCCAGCCAAGAGAGGAAGCTATAGCCCCAACGGCTTATTTTTATTAAACTTACAACATCACAAAATGCATTCTCATTGGTCAACCCATACATTTCACACCCATTTCACACGCCCCCTTGTACTCGGCCTGAAACCCTCATTGGTTGGTTCATACAGGCATAAAAAAAGTCCATTGTCAGCTCCTTTGATCAGTTCTCTCTTGGTCACGAGACACAATTTCCTTTGGTGGGAGGAAGGCAGGAAGAGTTAAAGGGGCAAGAGAAGCCAAAGTCCATCTAGTAATGCAATGGGGGATGGGAACTTCCTCTTGAAAGTCCAAAATTGTTTCTTTAGCATGAAGCGTCCAGGAATGCAGCATAAAATCTTACAAGGAAAATATACACTTCATTTCAGTGGTTCTAATCATAACATAAGTGTGACAGACTCAGATTCTCCTATGTCTAGGGTCACCTTATGTCCAATAGGGCCATAGGGTGACTGGGAAATTATATCATGTATTACAGGAGATACTGGAATATTACAAGTGGCTTAATTTTTCCTGACTAGGTCACTAGGACAATGACCCTTCAATGCTTATCTCCGACTATTGAAATGCTAAGTGAAGCCGGGCTTGTGAAATACCTTTCCATTGTGTTCTGCAGGTGGATAGATGTTGTCAGAGACGGAATGTCTCGGGGAGATAATTACTTAAATGTCTTTTAGACTGTGATTGAGGTTCATTGTATGTGTGTGTGTGAAGATTATCTGTGATTGTGTATTATTCAAAAGGTTAATTCAATTCTATTGATAAAGGAATGGGATGTGTCAAGCTTTGCGGTGCCAAAATGTCTAGCTGATTAGATAATTAGCTCAACTGAATGTCATTAGCAAAGGAATATGTGGGTGGAGAGTTCATTGTTTCTGTGATTAACTTTAACATTCTGTACTGTATATAAGATTGTGGTTTTGGTCCTATTAAACATTCCATACTTGGCACACATACAAGTCTCGTCTCGTTGTGTGTTTCAAGGCAGCTAAAATATCCGATATCTATGTCGAGACTATGGGAAGCAGTATCTGACGGAAGCATTCAGTCTGGATGCGGGGACCTTCCGTGACAGTGGTGGCACAGCCGTGGGATGCTTTCTTCAGTAGGGACATCAACCTCCACCTGGATCCAAGGTCCGGATAGCAGGAGAGGTACAGATACCAGCCGCCATGGAAGAGGAATTCGGAAGGAGGTTGCGAGAGAAGGAGATCCAGCACACAGGACCAGAATCAGAGCAGGTCCTACTTGAATGGTCTGATTCAATCCGCTGCGAACTCTGGAAGGAAGCGCTAGCTCTAGAGCAGCAACACCAGAGAAAAGTTCTCCCCTCCATCCATGTAAGCTACTGATCACAGTATGAAGTACAAATGCTGTTATTGGGGGAACAACCAAAACAGGAGTGGACAGCTGAGTTAAGCAGGCTGATCCGGGCAGAGATGCGGTTGGACGAAAGCTACAGAGCCCTTCGGTGGTATGTAGCCCAAGAGTGCCCGTGGTCAGTGGATGACAGCCCCACGGAAGGCTTTGACTATGATGGCCTGGGATTGTTGTATTGGAGGATGTACGAGGACCCCGATGTTGGGAGCGACCGGGAGTGGCGTTTGGAGGACATAATGGAATACAGAGAGCGAAGACTGAATCTCTCGGAAGTGCACTGGCTACAGGAAGATTTGGAGTTTCTGGCCATTCAGGAATGGGAGCTGGAATTTGCCTACAGACGGCTGCTAGACTCTGCTCAGCGCCAGGGCTGGGCTCCCTTTGCCTGGGACTATCAGGAAATACCAGTGGACAATGCTGAAATCCTGGCTGAAGAATCAGCAATGTGGCAGGGTAACGGTGTGCTTTGCCAACCTGCCCCTGCAGCTATGGACCCGGAGGTCTTATGGCGAATGCAGCAAGTGCTGACTGGCCTTGATGATCCTGTTTCTGCATGGGATGATCGTGAATGGGGGCATGTGCCTGTCCAGCAGTATGCCAGTGAATTGGCAGTGGAAAATCTGGAGATTGCCATTCCCAAAGCTGAAGTACTGACCGCAGGGCCGAGCTCTGCTAACCTCTGCTCAGTACCTAAAGCATCTTCTGGGTCCCATGGACAGGAGATGGTGAACCCCTATCCCCAGACACCAGTTGTAGAGACAGGGGATCTAATAGACTTTTCTGCTGAGGAAGAACAACCTGAGGAGCCTCCAGCAGAAGAGCTGGTGTCAGGGCCAAACTTCACTGTGCTCTGCTCAGCACCAAGGGCAGTATCGGTGGAATATTACAAGTGGCTTAATCTGTCCCGACTAGGTCACTAGGACAATGACCCTTCAATGCTTAGCTCCGACTATTGAAATGCTAAGTGAAGCTGGGCTTGTGAAATACCTTTCCATTGTGTTCTGCAGGTGGATAGATGTTGTCAGAGAAGGAATGTCTTGGGGAGATAATTACCTAAATGTCTTTTAGACTGTGATTGAGGTTCATTGTATGTGTGTGAAGATTATCTGTGATTGTGTATTATTCAAAAGGTTAATTGAATTATATTGATAAAGGAATGGAATGTGTCAAGCTTTGCGGTGTCGAAATGTCTAGCTACTGATTAGATAATTAGCTCAACTGAATGTCATTAGCAAAGGAATGTGTGGGTGGAGAGTTCTGTGATTAACTTTAACAAGCTGTACTGTATATAATATTGTGGTTTTGGTCCTATTAAACATTCCATACTTGGCACACATACAAGTCTTGTCTCGTTGTGTGTTTCAAGGCATCTAAAATATACGGTATCTATGTCAAGACTATGGGAAGCAGTATCTGACAGAAGCATTCGGTCTGGATGCGGGGACCTTCTGTGACAATAAGAAAAATATAAATTGCGCTACCTTAAACATAAACAAATGCAAAAAAAATCACAAATAATATATAAAAGGTCTGGCTGCTGAATTGAAAAAAGTGACCAATGATGGCCGCTGGACAATACGCAGTCACCTCAAAAGCGTGATCATAGTGTATTAATGATAAACCAAAAACAAACAGCAAAAGAAACACAGCTAATATGATATGATGCTAAATATGTAACCATCAACTGAGTGTGGCTTGATTTATACACAGTAGACATGTGCAGACTGGAATATTTTGTTTCGTTTTTTCGTTTTCGTCTCGAAAATAAATTGATTTAGTTACTGCCGAAAATCGTTTTGATTTTTTTCGTTTTCCGTTGGGGAATAGCTTTCATCCGAAAATCCAATAATACTGTTGAATGGTCAAAGAATATTCAACGGAACTTCGAAAATCCTACATTTCCGGTCGAATATTCCACCTACAAGAATTCTAATGTTGTATGACTACAAAAAAAAAAGCGTGGGGTCCCCCCAAATTCAATAACCAGACACTTTAGGTCTGGTATGGATATTAAGGGGAACCCCGCCGTCAATTAAAAAAAAATGACATGGGGTTCCCCCCAAATATCAATACCAGACCTTTCAGGTCTGGTGTGGATTTTAAGGGGAACTCAACCCCAAATTTAAAAAAAAAATATCCCGTGGAGTTCCCCCTAAAATCCACACCAGACCCCTCATCCGAGCACGTTGACCTGGACGGCTGCAGAAAAGGGGGGGGACACAGAGTGCGGCCCCCCCTCTCCTGAACCGCACCAGGCCACATGCCCTCAACATTGGGAGGGTGCTTTGGGGTGCCCCATGTTGATGGGGACAAGGGTCTCATCCCCACAACCCTTGCCCAGTGGTTGTGGGGGTATGCGGGCAGAGGGCTTATCAGAATCTGGAAGACCCTTGTAACAAAGGGGACCCGCAGATCCTGCCTTCCCCTGTGTGAAATGGTAATGGGGTACCCCTACCATTTCACGAAGGAAGTTTAAATAGTAGTTTTCAGAAAAAAACACACACACCGTAGAACAAATTACTTTATTAATTAAACCAAATAAAAATCCAGTGCTCCCTGATCCAACGTTGTCTTCTATCCAGCACCGGGTGATCTCTCCAGCGCCGGGTGTTCTCTCCAGCGATGGGTGAACGGTCCAGCGATGACAAATCCATCCATCCAGAGAGAGCAGTGGTGCCGACATCCTCCCTCCGCTGGGCACAGCTCAGCGAATGACGCGGCCGGGGATTTGAAGTTTCTTTTATAGGGGAGCCACCCCCCTCTGACGCAAGGGGCATCTCTGGGCTTTTCCAGTGACGTAGCAGAGTGTGCGTCAGAGGGGGACGGGCTCCCCTATAAAAGAAACGTCAAATCCCCGGCCGCGTCATTCGCTGAGCTGTGCCCAGCGGAGGGAGGATGTCGGCGCCACTTCTCTCTCTGGATGGATGGATGGATTTGTCCTCGCTGGACCGATCATCCGTCACTGGATAGAGCACCCGTCGCTGGATAGAAGACAACGTTGGATCAGGGAGCAGCGTTCGTCTATTTTCACAGCTGGATTTGTGTTTGATTTCATTAATAAAGTAATTTGTTCAACGGTGTGTGTTTTTTTTCTGAAAACTACTATTTACACTTCATTTGTGAAATGGTAGGGGTACAGTGTACCCCATTACCATTTCACACAGGGGGGGTCCCCTTTGTTACAGGGGTCTTCCAGATTCTGATAAGCCCTCTGCCCGCATACCCCCACAACCACCGGGCAAGGGTTGTGGGGATGAGACCCTTGTCCCCATAAACATGGGGACAAGGTGCTTTGGGGGGCACCCCAAAGCACCATCCCAATGTTGAGGGCATGTGGCCTGGTGCGGTTCAGGAGAGGGGGGGCGCACTCTGTCCCCCCCCTCTTTTCTGCGGCCGGGCCTTGTCAACGTGCTCGGATAAGGGGTCTGGTGTGGATTTTAGGGGGAACTCCACGCCATTTTTTTTTTTAAATTTGGGGTGGGGTTCCCCTTAAAATCCACACCAGACCTGAAGGGTCTGGTATGAATATTTGGGGGGAACCCCACGTCATTTTTTTTAAATTGACGGCGGGGTTACCCTTAATATCCATACCAGACCTAAAGGGTCTGGTTATTGAATTTGGGGGGACCCCCACGCTTCTTTTTATGAATAAATCACCTCTGAATTGCCAAAGATGACAATTCATTATAGCCGCAAAGCCGTGTGGTGCCATTACATAGCCGATTAGCCGTCGAATATCTGTCGAATCTCTTTATATCGATTTTTTTTTTTTTTTTTTTTTTCACAACGAAAACGAAAATAAATAATTTTTTATGTCGGATCTTTCGGTTTTCTTTTTTTGCACTTTTTGCAAAATATCTGATTTTCAGACGAAAATGCATTCTAACGAAAACGAATGCACATGTCTAATACACAGTCCAAAATATTGACAAATAAAAAGTTCATGAGTGAAGATTGATAAAACACCCTTGCTTCTAGATGAATAAACGTGTCCAAAAACAAAGTGTCCTCCACCAAACTTATAAAATGGTCTCTTACCAGAAACCCATGATCCCTTATAACAGGGGATCAGAAGCAGCATATAACAGATCCCAATCACGTGGCATCAGGTCTGCGGTCCTGGTGGATCTCGTACCCCAAAGCGTTTCAGCAATATGGATGCCCACCATGCAAAAAAACATCAACGACTTTGCGTTAAATGTATAAAATGTATTAAAAGAATTAAAAATGCACTTACAGTCATGCAGTATAATAAACGCCTTGATTATTTTATGTGCCGGCCGGAACACAAAAATCCTCAGGCTCTCGTCCACTGGGGGAACATACAGGAACTTGGGTGACAACAGCGCGTCGCTCGCCCTACATCCGTTTCAAAATAACTTTTGTCTTCCAAGTGCCCCTGGGGATCCCTGGGATACAAGCCCGGGCTGCATTTAAGAAATGACAGACTACAGATTTTCTATATCGCCTAACCGACATTTCCGTATCCTGCAGCAGATAGAAAGACCACTCGTCTGGTAGTTGCTCCTCACTGAATTTTTGCACTATTTCCCGGACCTTTGTCCAAAAACTTAAAATCTTAGGACAGGCCCAGAAGATATGCATTAGGGTTCCTCCTTTCTTCCCGCACCGCCAACATCTGTCTGACATATCTGGGTAACATCTATTTAGTACTACCGGAGTGCGATAACACTAAGATAAAATCTTAAAATTCATCTCTTGTGTCTTCACACACACAGATGATTCAAATATATTCCGGAGTATCTTGTTCTTTTGCTCTTCTGTAAAGGGTCTTCCCAGATCAACCTCCCATTTGTTAAAGGGTATTTGAGAGCCCTCTGCAGGTACATTCAATAGCTCGCTAATTCTTGAGAGGGAATGCCGAAGCATCCCACTCCCACTACAGTACCTCTCGAACATTGTCAATCTGCGCTCGTATCTAGCTGGGGACTTCAAAGTATCCAAAAACTGTCGCAGCTGTAGGGCCCTCCAAAAATCCAATTGGTAGGGCAACACACCCATTAACATCTCCTGCATAGTATTCCATGTTCCTGCCTTCAGAAAGTGAGATGCTTGAAACAGCCCCTGTTCTATTGGTCCACTAAATGATCCCTTCAACAATCCTGGTTCAAACTGCGGGTTCCCCAAGATTGGAAAAAGCAGTGAGTACACTGTTGACAGTTTCCCCTTCACAAATAACCTGTGGGCCATTTGAAGAGTAGGGCCTATCAGCGGGTGCTTTTTAATGTCTGTCGGTAACTCTCTGTAGCACCATGCCGCTCGGTGCAGCATACTGCCACATTGGTCTTGCTCTAGCCCCGGCCATATCTTTTCTCCAGTATGTCTACTCCAGTCGATCAGCCAGCACAGTAGTGCCGCCTAATAGTATCTATAGATATCCGGGGCCGACAATCCTCCATCTCGTTTGGCTAATGATATTGTGCGACCCTTGATTCTTGGACGTTTATTTGCCCATATAATCCTATTAAAGAGGAATTGTGTTTGCTTGAAAAAAGATTTTGGTATAGCATTAGGGAGTGTCTGAAAGAGATACAGAAATTTCGGTAGTATATTCATTTTAATAATGTTAGATCTCCCAAACCACGAATGGCACCCCTTCTGCCATCCATCCAGAAGGACCCGTGCTTTCGCCAATAATGGTACAAAATTAAGTTTAAAAACTTGTGTTAGGTCCGCCGGGATGGAGGTACCCAAATATGTAAGATGTGTCAGACCCAGGCCCGGAGTGGCCAATCGGGAGAATTCCCGGTGGGCTGGTCGAGTTATGGGCCGGTAAAATACCGGTGAAATATGCCTCTTGCGTTCCAGGCACGGACCGATGACATCACTCGGCGCCGCGGGATCAGATTGGCTGCTGGTTTCAGCACAATCCGTCAGTACATACTGCGCATGTGCTGTTTCCGGCTGGAGCCGACAGAGACCGACAGTCTGTGAAGTTTCTTGTACCCTCCCCCTATCTCTCAGCGCGCCTTATTCAAGTTCCTCACAGGAGATGCTGAGAGGGGGAGGAGTGGAGCTATGCAGCCTGCAGTGGAGGACGGAGTTCAGCCTAGCCTAAGGTAAGCTAGCTGAACAACATGCAGTCAGTCCTGTCTGTGGCTTATCTTGGTGGGCAGGAAGAGGGGGAGAGAGAGAGGGGAGAGGAGGATGGGCTCTGTGTAGCAGGCTTCTGTCGTTTTTGTGTGTGGCTGTGAACTGCTCTGCTTCTAAATGCAGCATGTTTTCTCAGATCTCCCTGTCCCTACCCATTATCTGCTCACCAGGCATAGCCTTCACTCCTGTATGACCACCTCATGTGTCAGGCTGTGGCACTACAAATCCCAGCATGCCAGGAGAGGGGTGGCAGCAGCAGCAATATCACAGATCAGGCTGGTTTTGTAGATAAAGTGCTGGTGTTGTATAGTGTGTGTTTTTATAAAATGTATGATAATTCCATATTTGATTATTGCGCTTGATGGTCTTAAGGTGTTCATATTTTTCTGTAAGTAGTGAGCAAATTTGGTGTGGAAGCGCATTGGAGTATTTTTATTTGTTTATAATGGAAAGACAGTGGAGTGATGGGGGAGGGATGTTGACAGAGAGATGGAAAGAGTGAGGAGTGAGTTGGGGTTCTTTCACACTTTTAGCAAGTAGGTAGGTAGTTGGGAGAATACTGTGCCATCAAACGCAGCCACTGTGCCATGCCATCAA
This sequence comes from Rana kukunoris, assembly GCA_029574335.1. Classification (NCBI taxonomy): domain Eukaryota; kingdom Metazoa; phylum Chordata; class Amphibia; order Anura; family Ranidae; genus Rana; species Rana kukunoris. Next base: position 543,623,675 of record CM056051.1, on the reverse strand, counting down.
ACGCAGCCACTGTGCCATGCCATCAAACGCAGCCACTGTGCCATGCCATCAAACGCAGCCACTGTGCCATGCCATCAAACGCAGCCACTGTGCCATGCCATCAAACGCAGCCACTGTGCCATGCCATCAAACGCAGCCACTGTGCCATGCCATCAATTCGCCCCACTGTGCCATGCCATTAAATGCAGTCACTGTGCCATGCCATTAAATGCAGCCACTGTGCCATCAATTGTCACCACTGTGCCATCAATTGTCACCACTGTGCCATGCCATCAAATGCAGCCACTGTGCCATCAATTGTCACCACTGTGCCATGCCAAACGCAGCTACTGTGCCATCAATTGTCACCACTGTGCCATGCCATTAAATGCAGCCACTGTGCAATGCCATTAAACGCAGCCACTGTGCAATCAATTGTCACCACTGTGCGCTTTAATGGTCGCCACTGTGCCAATTATCCCCACTGTGCCTCTTGCCCCCACTGTGCCCTTTAATTGTTGCCACTGTGCCTATTCATCCCGCTGTGGCTATTGTCACCACTGACTGTGCCCATTGATGTTGCCGCTGTGCCCTGTAAAGTGCTCTTCCCCCGCCCGGCACTTACCTTTACTGGAGTGAGGCATCCACGTCCCACGATGTCTTCTCCCGCCCTCGATGACTGACAGGCGTCTCAGCCAATCAGGTTACCGGTAGCCAGAACCGGCCAACCTGATTGGCTGAGACGCCTGTCAGTCTTATCCAAGGAGCATACAGCGTAAGCTTCCGGGACCCGAGGGCTGTACTGGGAAAGCCTATCAGAGCCACTGGCTCTGAAAGACACTTCCGTACAGCCAACCAGCTGCTGTTATTCAGATGGCCGGACATAAGCGTCGACCATCTGAATAACAGCGGCGATAATAACATAGATTCGTGCAGTGCATGAATCTATATTATTAGATCAGTGGCGGTGAGAGCCAGAGGGGGCGGCACTCCAGCGCCCTCTATGGACGAACTGCCACTGGTCGGGAACTAAAGTGGGCTGGTCTAAGGCATGAAACTCCAGGGCTGAAAATGAGTCCCACTCCGGCCCTGGTCAGACCATTTAAATTTATACTTAGATTTCAGTATTTTCAATTCTTTCTCCGGGAGCCCCACTCCCATTGCTTCTGATTTGTCATAATTTATCTTGAAGTTTGACACATCTCCATACGTCTTTAGTTCTTGTACCAGATTTGGAAGGGATTCCATCGGGCTGGTCAGACTATACATCATGTCGTCCGCATATGCTGAGATCTTGTATTCTGTACCTCCCACAGACACTCCCTTAATATCTGGATTCGATCAAATCCTACTTAGTAGGGGTGTCACAGATAATGCAAATAAAAGAGGTGACAGGGGACAACCCTGTCTTGTCCCGTTTGACAATTTAAAAGGTGACAACAGTATTTCGTTCACTCTAACCTGGGCCGTCAGGTGAGTATAGTTGCTTGCAATCCATTGCAGCATCTTTTTACCGAACCCCATGTGTCTCAATACCATAAACATAAATTGCCAATTTATCCGGTCAAAAGCTTTTTCAGCATCCGTTCCAAGAAAGACACACGGGGTTCGGAAGGTACTGGCCAAATGGATCAGGTTCAAGGTCTTGACCGTATTATCTCGAACTTCCCGCATCTGCACGAACCCCACCTGATCTTTATGGACAAGCCCTGGTATGTACTGCTGTACCCGCCTTGCCAAAATCTTAGCGAAGAGCTTCAGATCTTCATTCAGTAGTGAAATTGGTCTGTAACTCCTGCATTGAGAAGGGTCCTTTACATCCTTAATCGCTACATATGGGGCACCAAGCGGCCGAGATGCGCAAGGTCCCTGTTGATCACGCACAGATCGATAGGGGGCATGGGCATGATCGACATCAAAGATTACCACCGAGCGGCTATACTTACCCAGATTAGACGTTGGATTTCCCCAACCCCTGACATTCTCTGGTGTGATATAGAAAAGGCCCTTAGCCCGACCAAAGACCTCTACAGTGCTTTGATACTCGACTCTTGGAGACCTCTCCCGTTGCGCCATCTACCACCGACTATTCAGGCTACCATACTAGCCTGGAGGGATCTATGTGCCTTGGCGTACACGTCCTCCAGTACTATTTCTGTACCAATTCCGATTGAAACCTTGTCGGCAGCAGTGCCACACGCCTCCTTCTCCGGCTGGGCCGCCAAGGGCCTTACCAGGGTTGAAGACCTATATCGCCGAAACATCCTAAAGCCGTTTGTCGAGCTGACCGCGGACTTTGGTTTGACACAGTTGGACAGTTTCAGGCACTCGCAAGCGTCCCATTTCCTCAAATCACTACACTCTCGAAATTTACTGATCCACAGCGCCGTATGGCAGTTTTACACTAGTTCGACCCTCCCCCCTAAAGGTATCTCCCTTTTTTATAACCTATTCCAAGATAAGCTCCTCTTTAAAAAGTCCCCCCCGTTTTGTAAATGGGAAACTGATTTGGGCAAAACATTCTCTCCAAACCAATGGAAGTATTCATTTAAACTCATATACAAAGCCTCCAGATGTATTAACCATTGGGAGCTGTCCCAAAAGATAGCTCTGCGGTGGTACCTAACACCATATCGTTTAGCCCAATTTTACTCTTCGACCTCCCCATTGTGCTGGAGGAATTGTGGAAAGGTTGGCAATATTTTTCATGTTTTTTGGCTCTGTAGGAACCTCACGAGTTACTGGAGGGGGGTCTTTAGATGCATCTCACGCATAACAGGTATACTCACACCCCCCTGCCCGGAACTGGCAGTACTGAACTTGGGAATCAAAGGATTCCCCACAGATTTTCGAGTTGTAGTCACTCACATCCTGCTGGCGGCCAGATTGTTGCTGACCAGAAATTGGAAATCACACAATGTACCAAACGTATCTGAGGTCCTGGAAGTTACCAGGAATAACTATGTCTTTGAGTCCCTGCTGGCGAGCAGAGAGGGTAGGAGAGCAAAATTTGATACTCAGTGGAAGCCCTGGACTGACTGGTTCAAGGTGCGGTGATATGGTGACTTTGGAATGTCTACCTAGGTTATGTTCTTTTTGATATGTTCTGAACAACTGTCTATGTGAAAGTTTATGATAATGAACACTCAGGTATCCATCTCATCCCCCACCCCCTCCCCTCCTTCCTATTTCCCTTTCTCCTCCCCCCCCTTTTTTTTTCTTTTTTCTTTCTTTCGCCCTTCCCCTACTCTCCCTCTCTTTCCTGACCCTATTCACTTTACTCGACTTCCCCCCATGTTACTCCTCCATGCACTCCCCAGAGTATGACAAGTGACAAAGACGATATCTCCCTCCCCTACTTGAATTGTTGTCTTCAATATGATTGCCTTGCTCGTACTCATATGTTTCTTGCTGATCTACCCTGTTTGCTTCTGGAGTTGTCAATGTATGTGATTTCCCCTGCTGATCCTTGGGAATACATGTGAATGTTTTTCTGTTTTCCTACTTTTGTACTTTTGAAAACTTTCAATAAAAAACTATTGTACAAGAAGGGTCCTTTACCTCCTTGGGAACAACCGATATCACCGCTTTTAGCGATTCAGTATGGAAGGTGCCTAAGTCTCCTAAGCCATTGAACATTTTCACCATAAATGGGCCCAGATCCGGGAGAAGAAGTCTATAATATTGAGTAGTGTACCCGTCGGGGGCCCGGCGATTTCCCTCCTTTCCCCTTTTTCACTACCTCCTGTATCTCTTCTATAGTAATAGGTTTTTCCATCTCTTGACTCATCTCTGGCATTAAACTCGAAATACCTGAAGTTGCTATATAATTTCCCATTGCCACATGATCCTGAGAACTTGTTTGCAAATTGTACAAAGAGCAAAGTGCACCACTCTCATGTCCCATGATTTTCTTAACAGAGCTTCCTTATGTGCATACCTATGTAAACAGCATATGATATCCCAGGGTCTCTGGGGGTCTGCTGCTTTAGGAGCAAAGGCCCCATGGACTTGGTCCAATTCCATATTTAATGGGATATTCCCCTCCAAAATAATATGGAATATGCTCATTACCTTTTCCTGTAGGTTTTCCTTCTCCACAGCTTCAGGTACCCCATGAAGCCTTAGGTTACAGCGGCAGCTGTGGTCCCCGATTTCTTTGATCTGTAGCTGCATCTCTTATACCATTTCCCTATGTTCTTCTCTCTCCTCCAGTATGCACATTCTGTCTTCTAGCCCAAGTACCTTTGTTTCACCGACCTCCACACGCTCTGACACCTCTTGTATCTCTGCATATACCTGCTGTAAATCAGCACAGTGGGCTTCCTCAACTTTGGCGATGAGAGCTTCTATGTCACCCTTAGTAGGCAGCGCTTCTAAATCCAGCCTTGTTGGTAGGGCTTGAATCAAAGCCCTCAAATCTGGCTCCATCCCACGCTTGATATCTTGTTGGATATCTGGTTTCTTCAAAACAGACACAGCACTCACCGTGCTCACAGCTCCTCCGACTTGCACCTGGTGCCTCAGCTCAAGGCTTCCTCCCAGAACGCAGCTTGTGCTGGAAGGTTCCAGCTATGTGTTTAGTTCCTGCCTCCATGTAACCAGGAAGAACCTTTGAATATCAGGTTGAATAATAGGCTGGGAAGCGAGCTGAAGGTCACCCTTCTCCCCCGCTTTGCGGGAGTTCCTTGTTAGGCGCTGTTTGGAAATGTTCATACCGAGCGCTCTTGAATCTTAGGTGGCTAGAGAGACCAGGAAAATACCTGATTAATTATATCTCGGTGGAGTGGATGGAGCTCCAGCTGTGTGTCTCCCTCAGTCAGTCATGCTCAATGAAAGCCCCCTATAAAAACTTTTAACACTCGTTTTTGTTTTTATTTTAATTTTTTTTACTATTTTTTATTTTTACTATTTTTATATATATTTTTAGATTGAACATAACTTTCATATTTTAATATTTTTACTATTTTAGAATATGTTGTAAACATTGTTTGCAACCAGATCTGTAGGATTTTCTGTTTAAATACCAAATACCATGCTATTTACCAACATCTGAGTTTTATACAATTCTTTTTACAATCTTAATCGATAATTTTCTCTTAAACCTTTGTTCTGATCCCATGTTTTTGCTTTGACATATCATAACATATTTTCAGTTGTTTAGGCTAGATATTCATAAACATTTACAGGCAGTATTAAACTTAATTTTCTCATTAAAGAACTTCTTTACACTCTGACATTAATTAACTAATTATCCTATGAAATATATCACAGTGATTATGGGACCCAAAACCTGTAATGGCTTAATCTCTTGATTTAAACTTGTCTGGGACCCCCCTTGGGACCCCTCTATATATCACGGCCTATATCACACATACATCGGCTATATTCCAACCCACAGATTCCCAGTGGTCACAATCACATGTATTTGAAAAAATATATATAGTTTCATTCAGATGTGGGTGGCACAGTCCATCATATCTCATCTCCAGAGAATGTTTTTGCGAAGGAACCTTTCTTATTGATACCTACATTAGAACTGTCATCGCCCATAACAACCTAATCTAGAGACTGTCTTCAAACAAGACGTCAACTGAGGATAATAAATGCTCTTGGGGAATACTGTATACTATGCCCACTAACCCCAAGGGTGGTATGGTATGTCATGTGGAATAAAACCGTTTAAACGTGATATGTAAAACATTCTGATGTGATACCCAGAGGCCTTCATCCTTCATTTGTGACTGTAGCAGACTTTGAACACAAGACCTTGATCACTCTCTACCGCTCTGGGCACCCCATGGGGTCAAGGCATTGAGTTCGGGGCACACAGGAGAGTGGGTACATGAGCGGATTCCAGCTCCAGGTATGCCTGCGGCTCTGCATCAATTCTCATCCTTCTGTGTTTGTCCAATGGAATTGCATTATCATACCCCCCTTTGGACAAACCCAAGGAGAGAAGGACTGGTGGGCCGCAGAGCACAGAAGCCAGTATGGGCAATGGGTAGTGGGTACACCAACTGCGTTCAGGACGGGGCAAGGCCTCCAGCAGAGAAGAGCATCCGGGCAGGCCCATGCTTCCACTAGCCGGGGCATACATTTGGGCAGAACATAAGGTGAAGGAAGGGACAAGAACCATAATAACAGGCCTGGGCATCACATTACAACAGCTAAACTGGCAAAAAGCCCTTTATGTATCAGAGCAGAAATCATACCACCATCAAAGCCAGTGAGAAATATAAAATCATTGTGAGTAACCAAAACTCCTTCTTATATATTACCAACAGTTGCTATAAACGTGTAACATGTTGCAATTCGGCAGCCTGTCTTTGAAAGAAAAACTGTCTCTTAGAGGTTTTTTTTCAGGAGGAGGGGGGTGTAAAGGGGGGGCCGTTTGCAAGGGGGGGGACTTCTGGGGGTGTTCCTCCAACATACAACTGATAGGGAGGGGCAGGATTTATCTACGTGTTCAGGAAGTCAGCTGAGGACTTTTAAAAAAATAAGCCCCAGTATACAAATATATGTAGTTATACAAATGGCGTTATCCCAAAAAAACTCAAACTTCTGTGAATCAAAAAGATACACCAGCAGCTGTTGAGATGTGAAACAGATACATTTTGACAAATATAACTCCACATTGATCCACATATACACACTTAGCCATTAAACAGTTGCAATATCCCAGATCAGCTTTTAAAAACCTGTTTCCTAAGTTTCTTGTACGCTCTTTTTTTTTTAACAGCTAACATGTGGTCAATGAGACATAGAAAGGGTTAAGAATGCTGTGTGGGGAGGGGAGGCCATCAGCACAAAAGAACAGCATTCTTTGAAAATAATTTTCACAGAGCTAACTGTAAAGACAGGCAGAAGAGAAATCTGATCTGAGCTAAGGGGGGGGGGGGAGGGTGGGAGGGAAAAAGAAAAAAAAAATGGCTGCAGAGCGTGTGTTACGTACCTGCCAGATGAGCCTGACGTGTAGTGGGAAGGCTTCTCGTACAACCCCGGCTAAAGGGCCACCGATGTTGCGACAGTGGCCACAAGAGCCTGGCGGTGTATGGGTGCCTGGTTTGTCTTGGGTCTTGTCGGTTCAGCAGGTGCAGCAGGAAACAGGAAGCTGGCTGGTGGGTGCACTGGCTGGGGAGACACTGAATGCGTAGTCAGACAAGCCGGGTTTGGTATCAGATGATCAGATATAGATATAAACGACAGGGAGAGAATGGTCAGTATACAGGCAAGTTCGGCAACGGGAAATCAAGCAGTTGTAGAGCTAAGCGTTGGTCACAAGGCAGGCCGGGATCAGGATAACAGAGATCAATCGTAGTCAGCAAGCCGGGTCAAACACAGGAAACAGGAAACAGGTCAGATCACAGGAAGTCAGGTAAGAACTGCAGATCAGGCAGCAAAGACACTGTGCTGCTGAAGTGTTTAAATAGGGCAGCCTGTTGTCAATCACTGAAATCAGTCTGCACCATTAACTCTTAGGTGGCAGATCCATGACATTGCCCCCCCTTACGGCAACCTCCGGGTGCCCAACAGGTCTCTTTTCTGTGGATTTCTGCGAAAAAAGGCATTAACCAGGTCTCTGGCGTGCACATGCTGTTCAACCTCCCAAGAGTTATCCTCCGGGCCATAACCCTTCCACTTAACCAGGTACTGTACCTGATTCCTTCTTCTCCTACAGTCTATGATAGCCTCCACCTCATACTCCTCTTCAACATTGATGGTCACAGGTTCTGGTGGCTTGGATACTCTATCTGGAAAAGAGTCAGGAACTGCGGGTTTCAAGAGAGAAGCATGGAAGACAGGATGTATTTTAAGTGAATCAGGTAAGGATAATTCATAAGCAACCTCATTAAGTTTCCTCTTGACTGGGAATGGTCCCACAAATTTAGGTGCCAGTTTCTGAGGGACATGCCAACCGGAGATTTGTAGTAGACAACCATACCTGGTCTCCCGGGTGGAGAATCAGTTCACCCCTCCTTTTCCTGTCAAAAGCCGTCTTGCTTGCTGCTTGTGCCTTGGTAACCGCTTCTTGAAGCAACTTATTGTTGCGGTTTAGGAAATCCACTGTGTCTTGGACAGCCGGAACCGTGGTTCTGGAATAAAGTCAGGCAAGAAGGATGGGTGAAAACCATAATTTGCAAAGAAGGGTGACTGACCTGTGGCAGAATGAGTGGTATTATTATAGGCAAACTCCACCAGTGGCAGCAGCGATACCCAGTCATCCTGTACAAAAGTAGTGAAGCATCGGATACGCTGTTCCATTGTCTGATTGGTCCTCTCTGTCTGTCCATTGGTTTGGGGATGGTAGGCAGAGGACAAGGATCTTTAGATTCTAAGGGCTTCGCACAGAGTTTTCCAGAATCTGGAGGTGAATTGAACCCCCCGATCGGAGACAATGTTCATAGGGACCCCGTGAAGCCTCACAATTTCTCTGATAAATACTTGAGCTGTCTCTATGGCTGAGGGAGTATTCTTCAGAGGCATGAAATGGGCCATCTTGGACAATCGGTCCACTACTACGAAGATGGCTGTACATCCTTCTGATGGGGGAAGTTCCACAACAAAATCCATGGCTATCATTTTCCATGGTCTGTCAGGAACTGGCAGTGGCCGGGGTAGACCCCAAGCTCGGTTTCTTGTACCCTTACTGCGGTTGCAGATTACACAGGAATTCACGTACCTCTTACAGGTTTCTTCCAGGTCTGGCAACCAGAATGTGCGTTTCAGGAGATCAAGCGTCTTGTGGACCCCAAAATGACCTGCTAGTGGATGCTCATGGCACAGACCCAAAATGGTTATGTGTAAACTTTCAGGTACAAATACCTTGCTTCCGTTGAACAGTAAACCTTCCCGGAGTGTCAGCGTGACCCCTGGAGGGCTAGGAACGTCTGTCGAAGCCTGCTTCATTCTGTTGAGGAGGTTGCCCTGTAAAAGCAAGAAGTTATTTTCAGACAAGATGGTATCTGCCACTGGTGGTTCCTTGGGGTCATCAAACATACGAGACAGTGCATCTGGTTTGACATTCTTCGAGCCTGGCCGGTAGGTAATGTGAAACACAAATCGGGAGAAGAACAGGGCCCACCGTGCTTGACGTGGCTTCAGACGTTTAGCAGTCCTCAAATACTCCAGGTTTTTGTGGTCAGTATAGACCAATATGGGATGCACTGCTCCCTCTAGGAGGTACCTCCATTCTTCTAATGCCGCCTTAATGGCCAGCAATTCCCGGTCCCCAACGTCATAGTTTCTCTCTGCTGGAGAGAGCCTGCGGGAAAAAAAAGCTACTGGATGCATCAGATCCTTAGGGCCTTGGCGTTGGGAGATGACTGCTCCAATAGCGACTTCAGATGCGTCTACTTCTAGTGTATAGGGCAGGGACGGGTCCGGGTGACCAAGAACAGGTGCTGAAGTAAACAGTCCCTTCAAGGTATCAAATGCGGCTTGAGCCTCGGGAGTCCAATGGAAGCAGAGGTTCTGTCTAGTCAGCTGTGTTATAGGGGTTATGATAGCAGAAAAGCCTTTAATGAACCTTCTGTAAAAGTTGGCAAATCCTACGAAGCGCTGCACCCCCTTCTTGTCGGTAGGTGCAGGCCAGTCTAAGATTGCAGAGACCTTTTCAGAGTCCATCTTGATCCTTTCAGGAGAGATTACCAGTCCCAGGAATTGGATGCTGCGATTTTCAAACTCGCATTTTTCACCTTTAGCATATAGTCCGTGTTGGCGGAGTCGGCTTAGCACCCTTTTGACATGACCTCGGTGAGAGTCCAGAGAAATGGAAAAAAATAAGAATGTCGTCTAGGTAAACAATCAAAAATATATCAAGGAAGTCTCTGAATATATCATTAACAAAATGTTGGAAAGTGGCCGGAGCATTGCATAGCCCGAAGGGCATCACTAGGTATTCATAGTGGCCAAATCGGGTGCGAAAGTCTGTCTTCCACTCATCCCCTTGGCGAATGCGGACTAAATTGTAAGCCCCCCGTAGATCCAATTTGGTGAAAATGGTCGGGTACTAGAGGGAGAGGATATCGGTTTTTAACTGTAATTTTGTTGAGCTCCCGATAGTCAACAAAAAATATTCCAGCTCCTGCTGGAGAGGTAGAGGGTCGGATAAACCCCTTTTCCAAGTTTTCTTGGACATATTCTTTTAGTGCCTCCTGTTCTCGTTCAGCAAGGGGGAAGATTCTACCGAAGGGGATTTCGGACCCAGGAAGCAGTTCAATTGGGCAATCATATGGCCGATGCGGGGGAAGAATGTCAGCCCCTCGCTTACTAAAGACATCCAGGAACTCATGATAGTGTTCAGGTACAACTTTCCGCACTTCAGACTCAGAGTCCACACAAAATAGTGTTGTAGAAGGAACTGGGGGCCTTGGTAGGCAGTGCTCCTGGCAATAGGCTGAGTGGAAGTTGATTCTCCCTGTGGCCCAGTCAATTTGCGGATTATGCGCCTTCAGCCAGGGTAGGCCCAGAATAACAGGGAATAGTGGGGAGGAGATGACATCAAGGCTTAGGAATTCCTTATGTTGAGAGGGAGCCAACACGGGTAAGGGAAATGTCTCTTGTGTCACAGGTCCAGACTTGATACATGACCCGTCAGCTAGAAAAACAGAAAGTCCTTGTGCTTTAGGTCTCAAGGAAATGCGTTGTTGTGTTGCGAAGGTTAGATCAATGAAGCAACTGAAGGCCCTGGAATCAATGATCGCGGTAACTGTCACTTCCCTTTCTAGCAGCTGGAAAGAGATGGGAAGCGTTAGGTTGGTAGCATTGGTAGGCAAAAAAAAGTTATAATTGAAAAAATCATCCGCTTCTTACGTGTCTTGGTTGGACAGGAACGCACATAGTGGCCTGCACCCCCACAGTACAGGCAAAGGTTATTCTGTCGTCGGTGCAGGCGTTCTTCTGGAGACAGAGAGGGGCGTATTAGGCCGATTTACATAGGCTCTGGAGCGTCGGTAGCAGTAGCGACAGGAGCGGGCTGAACTGGGGTGAAGCTATCAGGTGGGGAGTGAGTAGGAGCTGGGATCCGGGGCATCATCCATACTGGACGTGGCTGCTGGGCTGATCTTTCGGATCGTCGCTCACGAAGCCGGCGGTCAATTTGGATGGCCAGTGTGATAAGGGCCTCCAGGGTATTTGGGACCCCAACACGTGCCAATTCGTCTTTCAGACCCTCCGATAACCCCAAGCGGAACTGGTGTCGCAAGGCTGCGTCATTCCACTGTGTCTGCACTCCAGCGTCGAAAGTCTGTGACATAATCTTCAGCTGTTCTGCGGCCTTGCTGGAGTGCATGAAGGGCAGCCTCTGCTGTGGTGGTTCGTTGCGGGTCGTCGTATAATTCGGCCATTGCACCGAAGAAGGCGGACATGGACTGTAGCAATACATCGTTCTTTTCCAACATACGATGAGCCCAGGACTGGGGCTCACCCTGAAGCAGTGATATAATGAACCCCACTTTAGTAATTTCAAGGGAAAAGGTTCGAGGTTGTAGGGCGAAGTACAGTTCACATGCGTTGCAGAAGGATCAAAACTTTCCCCGGTCACCTGAAAATCTCTCTGGTGCTGGAACTCTGGGTTCAGGGGGCGGCATCACTAATGGGGTTGCTGTAGTGGCAGTCCCTGAGACATAAGGGGCAGCATTGCTTGTTGGTGTAGCCAGAGTCTGTACACGTTGTAACCCTCCTGTAGAGATTTGACTGCTTGGGTGAGGGCTGCAAGGTGCTGGCAGACGTCATCCATGGCCGATTTCCCACTAGCAGGCTCAGACATGGCTGCCTGATACTGTTACGTACCTGCCAGATGAGCCTGACGTGTAGTGGGAAGGCTTCTCGTACAACCCCGGCTAAAGGGCCACCGATGTTGCGACAGTGGCCACAAGAGCCTGGCGGTGTATGGGTGCCTGGTTCGTCTTGGGTCTTGTCGGTGTTATGACTATCTTAACTATGCACGTAAATAATTAATATAAGCTATAAAAACCTTTTTGTCTAAATAGAAATTAAAGCAAACGATAGGGGTGTGAAAAAGAGAAAGGATTACATTTATTGATAACGAGAAGACACTTGTAGTATTCCAATATTTACATCCATAACGTAAAGGATATTACTTGTGAAAACAGAGGATACTGCTGAATACCGATACAACATACATGATATTAATACGAATATGGTTATAGAGGATTCAACAATACGCAATAGTAAGTTGTAGAGAGAGAGACAGCGAGAGAGAGAGGCAGAGAGAGGGGCAGAGAGAGGAGCAGAGAGAGACAGACATAGAGAGGGAGAAAGAGGGGCATAGAGAGACAGAGAGGGACAGAGAGAGACAGAGAGAGAGGGAGAAATTACATCACCATGCTGCTAAATCAGCTATTCCATCATGATTCAGTCTGCCTCTAGTCCAAACTAGGTCTGTCTCTATATACCCTTCAGATGTAACTTTTCCCGCTCTAAGCATGAAAAAAACCCTCTAATATGATTGGTTGAATATGTGTCTTTTCAGAATGACAGTTTAAGGACTCTCCCACCCAGCATTCCAATGTTGGGAATGTCCTATTGTGGCCTGTAATCCAGAGATGAAAGGACCCCTTTTTTAATATACACACACACCTAGTATTATCTGATCAACACAGTCCAAAATGTGGTCTTCAAACAGGAGGTGGCAGGACATTCCTGTACTTCAATGAGGGGACACATCTTATCAGATCCCCATCCCTTTGATAGGTTTGAAAGCCTTTTGTTAGTTGAACTCTAACAATGAGTCACTCTGTTGACTAATAAAAAAAACAGGACAATCGACTAACGACATACCCCAGTCTTATAAATAATAAAAAACCTTGTAAAAGAATGACATATACATCTTCATATAAATCTTATAAATACGGATATGAAAAATCTCTACCACATCGGTTCAGCAGGTGCAGCAGGAAACAGGAAGCTGGCTGGTGGGTGCACTGGCTGAGGAGACACTGAATGCGTAGTCAGACAAGCCGGGTTTGGTAACAGATGATCAGATATAGATATATTTTTGTAAATTGATTGTTGTGCCCCTAGGTGACAATCTGCACCCTTAGTATTATAAGTGCCACGTCCTACTGTATTAGAAAAAAATTTAGGTGGAAAAGAAATGGACTTTGTAGGCACCAGTTATAGAAAATTGAAAAAATAAATTTAATTTATATATAAAAAAATACATAAATAACTCCAGTACATCAACACCACACATATTGATGTGTCCTGTATATTAAAAACAACAAACTGTAATTGTACAGTGATAACAATGTCAAAAACGAAAACATAACAATACATTTCTACTATAATAACCAATACAGGGCAGATAGGGGGGTTTGATCCAACCCAGGAGAAAACTGCTTTTTGTATTGCTGAGTAGCTTTTATTCAAGTCTTGACATTCATGCGATTTCCCTTGGAATTGCTCTACAAGTTTTGTGGTTTTAGCAGTTTTCTCCTGGGTTGGATCAAACCCCCCTATCTGCCCTGTATTGGTTATTATAGTAGAAATTTATTGTTATGTTTTTGTTTTTGACATTGTTATCACTGTACAATTACAGTTTGTTGTTTTTAATATACAGGACACATCAATATGTGTGGTGTTGATGTACTGGAGTTATTTATGTATTTTTTTATATATAAATTAAATTTATTTTTTCAATTTTCTATAACTGGTGCCTACAAAGTCCATTTCTTTTCCACATAAATTTTTTTCAGATATAGATATAAACGACAGGCAGAGAATGGTCAGTATACAGGCAAGTTCGGCAACGGGAAATCAAGCAGTTGTAGAGCTGAGCTTTGGTCACAAGGCAGGCCGGGATCAGGATAACAGAGAGCAATCATAGTCAAGCAAGCCGGGTCAAACACAGGAAACAGGTCAGATCACAGGAAGTCAGGTAAGAACTGCAGATCAGGCAGCAAAGACACTGTGCTGCTAAAGTGTTTAACCACTTAGCAACCACCTGCCGAAAAATAACGGCGGCAAGGTGGTTGCTTAACTCTGGGATCACGTTATATAACGTGATTCCAGAGTCGCGCTCCCACGCGCCCCCTGGGGCGCGCACCCGGGAATGTCCGTGACCGCCGGGTCCAGAGGACCTGGCGGGTCACGGATCACGGTAAATCGCCGCTGATAGCGGCGGTTTACCACGTGATCGCGCCGTCCAATGACGGCGCGATCAGATGTAAACAGACCGGCGTCATTTGATGACGCCGGTGCCTCCCTCCTCTCTCTGTACCGATCGTTACAGTGTGAGAGGAGAGGGGAGGGAGCGGATGGCAGCGCCAGTGCTGCGGCTGGATCTGTGACAAATGTAGTCACAGATCCATCCATCCATCCCTCCCTGCTCAGCCATCCCTGCTGCACATACTCTGCAATTCTGGGCAATACTCTGGGTGGGGGCAATACTCTGGGGGGCAATACTCTGGGGGGGGGCAATACTCTGGGGGGGGGCAATACTCTAGGGGGGGGGCAATACTCTAGGGGGGGGGGCAATACTCTGGGGGGGGGGGGGCAATAGTCTGGGGGGGGGGGCAATACTATGGCAATACTCTGGGGGGGGGGGCAATACTATGGCAATACTCTGGGGGGGGGGGCAATACTCTGGGGGGGGCAATACTATGGCAATACTCTGGGGGGGGGCAATACTATGGCAATACTCTGGGGGCGGAGGCAATACTATGGCAATACTCTGGGGGGGGGGGGGCAATACTATGGCAATGCTCTGGGGGGGGGCAATACTATGGCAATACTCTGGGGGGGGGCAATACTATGGCAATACTCTGGGGGGGGGTGGCAATACTATGGCAATACTCTGGGGGGGGGGCAATACTATGGCAATACTCTGGGGGGGGGGCAATAACTATCTATGGCAATACTCTGGGGGGTCTGGCAATACTCTGGGGGGGGCAATACTATGGCAATACTCTGGGGGGGGGGGCAATACTATGGCAATACTCTGGGGGGGCAATACTATGGGCAATACTCTGGGCATACTCTGGGCATACTCCGCAATACTCTGGGCATACTCCGCAATACTCTGGGCATACTCCGCAATACTCTGGGCATACTCCGCAATACTCTGGGCATACTCCGCAGTACTCTGGGCATACTCCGCAATACTCTGGGCATACTCCGCAATACTCTGGGCATACTCTGCAATACTCTGGGCATACTCTGCAATACTCTGGGCATACATCGCCCCTGTCCCCGTGAGCTTGCATGCAGAAGCGAACGCATACGCAAGTCCCGCCCACATATGAAAACGGAGTTCAAACCACACATGTGAGGTATCGCTGCGAACGTTAGAGCGAGAGCAATCATTTTGGCCCTAGACCTCCTCTCCAACTAAAATGATGTAACCAGTAAAAATATTTAAAGCGTCACCTATGGGGATTTTTAAGTCGCAAAGTTTGGCGCCATTCCACGAGCGTGTGCAATATTGAAGGGTGACATGTTGGGTATCTATTTACTCGGCGTAACTTCATCTTTCATATTATGCAAAAACATTGGGCTAAATTTAATGTTTTTTTTTTTTTTTAAAAGCACAAAACTGTTTTATTTCCAAAAAAAATGTGTTCGAAAAATTGCTGTGCAAATACCATGCGCGATAAAAAGTTGCAACAACCGCCATTGTATTCTCTAGGGTCTTTGCTAAAAAAGCATATATAATGTTTTAGGGTTCTATGTAATTTTCTAGCAAATAAGTGTTGATTTTTACATGTAGGAGAGAAATGTCAGAATTGGTCTGGGTGTTCCAGAACGCCTGATGGTGCTCCCTGCATGTTGGGCCTCTGTATGTGGCCACGCTGTGTAAAAGTCTCACACATGTGGTATCGCCATACTCGGGAGGAATAGCAGAATGTGTTTTGGGGTGTAATTTGTGGTATGCATATGCTGTGTGTGAGAAATAACCTGCTAATATGAAAATTTTGTGGAAAGAAAATAAAAATGAAAAAAAATCTTGATTTTGCAAAGAATTGTGGGAAAAACTACAACTTCAAAAAACTCATAATGCCTCTTTCTAAATACCTTGGAATGTCTTCTTTCCAAAAAGGGGTCATTTGGGGGGTATTTGTACTTTTCTGGCATGTTAGGGTCTCAAGAAATGAGAGAGGATGTCAGTACATCAGGTGTGATGAAATTGATCAATTTTCAGTAATTGGTACCATAGCTTGTAGACCCCATAACTTTCACCCAGACTAAATAATATCTAAATTTTTTTTGTTTTGTTACCAAAGATATGTAGCAGTATACATTTTAGGCCAAGTTTATGAAGAAAAATTCATTTTTTTACAAAATTTTCGTTCTTTTTTCATTTATAGTGAAAAAAATAAAAAGCGCAGAGGTGATAAAATACCACCAAAAGAAAGCTCTATTTGTGGGAAAAAAGGACAAAAATTTCATTTGGTTGCAGTGTTGTATGACTGAGTTATTGTCATTCAAAATGTGAGAGCACCGAAAGCTGAAAATTGGTCTGGTTATTAAGTGGGTTCAAGTGCCCAGTAGTCAAGTGGTTAAATAGGGCAGCCTGTTGTCAATCACTGAAATCAGTCTGCACCATTAACTCTTAGGTGGCAGATCCATGACAGCGTGTGTGTCTCCCATGATACTGGGCTGCATGCATCCCCCATAACAAAAATGCATGTAAAAAAATGCATGGCACTTTAAGACACGGACAAAGAAAACAAAACACAAAATACACAGAATACGACTGTTTCAGCTCTCTGTAGAGCGTCAATTACCCCTAACCCCAAATATAACTAAAAAAAATATACATACATTTATTTTGTCTCTATAAACATATGTATGATGTAATCTGGTGAGGACTTACTGTGCTACTTCATTACCAAACACCTCTCCTTCAACCCAGAATATGTAGCCCCCCAGTCAACTCCCTTAGCGACTGTTACACCCCATACCTCTTAATTAAGCCCCTCAGCTCTACCTAGCTAAGGACCTTGAACTCCCTAAGTCAAGGAAACCCCCCCCCCCCCCAAAAAAATAAATAAAAAATCTCTTGGCTCCTCTTAGCCAAGGACACCCTAAACTCCCTAAGTCAAGGAAACTCCCAAAAACCCCAGAAACAGTCACATTCAAACTAACATAAAACATAAACTTCCGCCCGGCAGAAGGGACAATGGGTTAAAAATTTTGCTCAAGAAGTTACCCATCTTTGAACTGGCCAGGAACAAAAAAACTGGAACTGAGAGAGCCTGCTATACTGCAGATTTGAACAGGGTCTCTCCATTCAAGCTTCCGTTGCGACTGGTCAGATAAAAAGCAAAGCCACATTGGGCGGCCAAAATGATAGAGACTGATTGATTGTCCTGACACAATTTCTCAGGGTGAATCCCATTTCATGCCGTCTGATTCAAATTAATGGAAGCATTAAAAACTAGACAAAAGTTTCACATCCTCACCTTTCAACGTTGCCAGCCAAGAGAGGAAGCTATAGCCCCCACGTCTTATTTTTATTAAACATACAACATCACAAAATGCATTCTCATTGGTCAACCCATACATTTCACACGCCCCCTTGTACTCGGCCTGGAACCCTCATTGGTCGGTTCATACAGGCATAAAAAAGTCCATTGTCAGCTCCTCCGATCAGTTCTCTCTTGGTCACGAGACACAAATTTCTTTGGTGGGAGGAAGGCAGGAAGCGTTAAAGGGGGAAGAGAAGCCAAAGTCCATCTAGGAATGCAATGGGGAATGGGAACTTCCTCTTGAAAGTCCATAATTGTTTCTTTAGAGTGAAGCGTCCAGGAATGCAGCATAAAATCTGACAAGTCTTTTCAAGGAAAATATACACTTAATTTCAGTGGTTCTAATCATAACATAAGATAACATTTTCATTTTATTTCATATCTATCACAAACCCACCAGCCACCACTGAATATCACCCACACCAGTACTGGTACTATGCATCATTACCAAGTACAAGTGCAGTCTGAGGAAGTCCCCTCTAGTCTCCAGCATAGATTGCTGATAATCCGCCACAGAAGATCTAATTGTTGGTGATACAGTGCCTTGCAAAAGTATTCACCCCCCTGGCTTTTTACCTATTTTGTTCCATTACAGCCTTTAGTTCAATATTTCTTTAATCTGAATTTTATGTGATGGATCAGAACACAATAGTCTAAGTTGGTGGAGTAAAATTAGAAAAATAAATACATAAAACTATTTTTCAGAAATAAAAAACTGATAATTGTCATGTGCGTAAGTATTCACCCCCTTTGTTATGAAGCCCATAAAAAGCC